>VJNQ02000473.1:0-106933 GCA_007827005.2 Populus simonii
CCTTTATTTGTAGCATACCATAGTCTGGAACCTATAAAACCATCATCTTTTTTTGAACCTAATTCATTTTTCATTGGCAAATACCCGGTTTGCACTAACATGTCATATAACATATCTATGGTTACCCTTAAAAGTTGCTCCTTTTTTTTCCCACACTTCTCAACATTTACTCCCTCACTACTAGAAGCATGATTGGGTAAAGAGTTGGAATTGATATTGGATGTGTCTTCAAGATTATCCACCCTACTTTAAATAACTGCAAGAGCTTCCTTTTGAATGTTGAGCAAATATCAATGTTGTGGCCATGATTTTTGGTATAGTACCCACTTTGTCGAACAAGTGGGTTTGTCGAACAAGTGGGTGGCTTGGTAAGTAAGCAGGCGCCAACTTCTAGTTCAGACTTCAATTCTTCTTTAAACACAACATGAAATCATTTCTTTTATATTTGATTATAACATAAGTGTCAATGTCTAAGATAGAGAGTGGAGTGTAACTAAGTACGAGCCTCTCTTCGCCTGCCTTTTAGTAAGTATTAAGAGAGATCTTCCTAGGTTAATGCACCTTTGCTCACCTGAAAGTCGAGATCTGGTTTGTACCAACTTGAAAGGAGGCTTAAATAGTGGAAAAAGGAATAGGAGCCACATAACATATGCTTAGCAGTTTTGCATACATTTCCCCAAAAGGTATTGGTAAAGCCGGGAGTTGTTCTTGGTTTCTTTGGTATGTTCTCTTTACATTGTTTTTAGCTTTGTTTTCTGATGGGTTGGTGTGATGGTTTACTAGAAAAGTTTAGCAAACTTAATATTGGGTATTTTGGAAGGCAGGGCTTGGTAGCTTTGGCTGTGATAACTTGGGATTGGAAATCCTTTTTACCCTTGGACTCTTTTTCTACATTACTTACCTCAACATCCTTCTTCCTCTTAGTAAACCCTTTCTTCTCGGCAGGATTCAATATTCTATAGATTTTTATTCTTTGCTCTGATCTCTCAGCAATAACCACAACATTGTAAAAGTGTCAAGCAGAGTTACCCATCAGGTACTCATAGTATAAAGACTTGAAAGTATTGGTGAATAGAGTCATCATCTCTTTCTCTAACAAGGGTGGTAGTACATGCATTGCCTTGTTTTTCCATCTATAAGCATACTCCCTCACTATTTTCTTGTTGCTCTTCTTCATCACCATTAGACTTGTCCGGTCTAGAGCGATGTTAACATTGAATTTGTATTGTCTTAAGAAGACATCAACAAGATCACTTCATTTCTTGACCCTTGTATTATCTAAGATCATATACTAATTTAATGCAGAACCAGTCAAATTGTCTCAGAAGAAATGGATGAGCAACTTGTCATTGTGTATGACCTTTGCCATTTTGTTCCAATATAACCTCAAGTGTGTATTGGGGCATTCCAACCCCGTATACTTGATAAATTATGGTACTTTAAACTTTTTTGGTACCATTTATTTGGCACTAGGCATATCTTAGCTGCTTTAACCGGGTCATAGATGTCAAATCCTTTAATAGCTCTCAATCTTTCCTCCCAGACAGCCTACTTATCTTGTTCAATGATTTATTGTGGTCGGAACTTGAGTAGGTGTAATTGGGCAAGCAATCAAAATGCTTGTTATTCTTTGTGGTCTAGTAGTGGGATTTGCCTCTAAGTTTTGTGGGTCGATGATAACTGGAGTTGTTGGCGGCGGTAGCAGAGTCGGCTGCTGACTAGATGTTCTTTCCCCAAACTATGCTCGCAGGAGTTGCTCGAGTAAGCTAGTCATCCGAGCCATATTATTCTTAACACCATCCAACCTTTTTTGGTAGTGGGCCTTAAAGTGAGCTCTTTCTTCGTTTTATCTTTTTGCAAAGCCTGGAATTGTAGATTTTAACCAGGGGACCTATATTTCAAATACATGTTATGCACATTCCAAAATTCATAAATACAAGTGTATATGGATTCATGATGATGCATGTTGGATATGGGTTAACCAATCTATGGGTTGATAAATGGCTATCATTTGGGTAAGGTTTCTGATCCTTTCATAGTTGTCGAGGCAATTTGATATAAGCCAATACTTAATAACTTTATACTCATCCGTCTTGGAATTTTCGATAGCTTTTCTTTTAGCTTTTGCTTCAATAAGCTCACTCTAAAACATCACATGTTTCTTGTATAAATGCTCATGTCGTTCAATTCAACTTTCTAATTCAGTTTGGATCCTTAAAGACATATGAACCCTTTCTCAGCAATCATGGAAATTAGTTTCAATGTCTCTAATTTGGTATTGCTTTGCATCTAACTGCTCCCAATTCCTCTTGCTCTTTCTAGCTCGGTTCTAGCCATTTTTCCTCTTTCAACTGCTTCTCTAAGATATAACTTTTTTTTTTGTCTTTTTCCATCAATTGTTGCTCCATAAACTTCCTCATTTTTTTTTTCTAGTGAGGAGTTGTTCCTTAATAGAGATCTTAAGGGCTTTACTAGTGCCTAATTCCACTTAAAGCTTTTCCAGTTGTTCTCTCAACTTTTTGTCGTCATTAATCTGCTTTCTTTTATTTAGTTCAGCGACTAAGGAAGTTTTGTCTTCAAATATGAGATTCATGGGGACAATTACCAATGATAGATTTCTCCACCTCAGGTATTCTTTACTAGTAACTGGATATCACAAATCTGATTCTTTTTTTTATCAATACCAGAAACTTCTAGTTTTGTTTGATGCTTTCCACAACTTTCAAAACAAACTGATCTTTGAATAACCTAGAGGATTGTGATAATTTGGTCGTCCTTAGCATATATTGTATGCCCCCCAAGCTGTCTTGCAACTAAAGTGAGTGCGTAGCTGACATATCCGGTTATCCCAATCAAAGGCACCCACTATCTTTGTCCACAACTTATTAGAAAATTTGTTGCGCTTATCCACGGAGCTTTCCCCTTAACTTTTCATTGTGGGATTCCATGCAGTTTCTCTTTCCATTTTTCCTTACTCAGATCCTTTCATTCTTCCTCTTTAACTATCTCTAATGGTTTTCGACTAATCCATCAGAAATTGTTAAATATCGGCTTCTTGGTTTCTATATGGCTAATCAACCATATGTACAACAATTGTTCACAACATCTCATTGACCTTTTGCCAACGTTTCTACAATGATTGAGTGTTAGGATAGTCTCTGCTAGTATTGTCGTAGTGAGATTTATCTGACTGTTTTGTACTCAATGAAAGTTGTGGTTGCCCCTAAACTGATTATTCCTAATAGGTTCAGAAATAACACCAATCTGAAGATTCCCAAAGCGAGTATTCTGTACTTTTCTTCCATAACATTCAGTATAATACAACGGTAGATTCTTCGTAATATTCATACAACTATTCATGACAATTACATTCAATATAATACAACGGTAGATCCTTCGTAATACGCATACAACCATTCGTCAGCAGCCCAAATTCATTACAGCCCAATCAACATCTCAAAGTTGGTTTAATACTCATTGCAACGCGATAATATATCCACCTTAAACAGGACATTTCAGAACATTAACATTTTCTACATCGTTTCAAACTTGATCAACATTTCATAGTTGTTTCAACAATCATCAAGAATTCAATTGAACACTTCATCATCGTTTCATCATTCATCAAGGATTCAATAATATATCATCATAAGTAAATCATTTCAAATCATAAACATCATACAAGAAAAAAGTGGAAACCACCTACCTGTTCCACCTGCAGTTCATCCTTGTCCTAACGATGGTCCAATCCTGGCCGCACCACCTAAGACATCAATGCCACAAATCTGTATATTTGCATCCTCAAATCACATTCATCATCATACTTATTTCAAGAATCCATATGTCCACATTCAATTGTTCCATATTTTATACCTTCATACAATGAAATTGTTACAAGCATTTAAGTCATTTATGACCAAGGAGTCTATTGTAGAAAATCAGCAGCGAAAACTGGTTCGCAGCTGGCCGCACAATTTGGCTATGAAAATTGATTCACTGCAGGCCGTACAGTTCGATAGCGGAAACTATTTCACTGCAGGCACTTTAATTTCGACAGCGAATGCTACTTCGCTGCAGCCAACACACTTTCAACAACGAATGCTAATTCGCTGCATGCAACTTAATTTCAGCAGCGAATAGCAATTTCGCTGCAGGCACTTGAATTTTAGCAGCGAATGCTACTTTGCCGCAACCAACACATTTTTAGCAGCGAATGATGATTCACTGCAGAACAACTCAACTTTAACAACGAATGCTAATTCGTTACAGCCAACACACTCTCGGTAGGGAATGATAATTCACTGTAAACAACTCGATTTTGGCAGTGAATCACAGATTCGCTGCAGAACACACTTTTGGCAACAAACACTGATTCGCTGCAGACAACTCAGTTTCGGTAGTGAATCACAAATTCATTGCAGACAACACACTTTCAGCAGTGAACGCTGATTCTCTGTAGACAACACAATTTCGGCAGGGAATGCTAATTCGCCACTGACAACTCAATTTTGACAATGAACCACAAATTCGCTGCAGACCATATTTTTTGCAGCGAACGCTGATTCGCTGCAAACAACACAACTTCGGTAGCGAATGCTAATTCACTACAAATGATTCAATTTCAGCAGCGAACGCTAATTCGCTTCAGATGACTCAATTTCAGCAGTGAATCACAACTTTTGGTAGCAAATCACAAATTCACTGCAGAACACACTTTTGGCAGGGAATGCTAATTTGTTGCAAATAACTCAATTTTGACAGCGAATCACAAATTCACAGCAGGACACACATCTTCAGCAGCAAACGCTAATTCGCTGCAAACGACTCAATTTTAGCAGCGAATCACAAATTCGCTACAGGACACTTTCGGCAGCGAACACCAATTCACTACAGGCATGCAATTTGTCATTAGGTTCCAGCAATGTCACATGATCTTAGCAGAACACACACATACATTTTCAATTCTAACACATAATCTATCATCAAATCCCAGTAGAGCTACATGATCTTAACATGAACACACATATGCATTTTCAATTCCAGCACCTATCTACCATCAAATCCAGCAAAGTTACATGATCTTAACATGAACACACAAATGCATTTTCAATTCCACAATGCATTCTGGTCAACCCCATAACTATGGCCGACCCTTTACCATGTTTTGTTATTTCCATTTTATTTTTTTTTTATTTGTTAGATATTCTGGAAATTGGCTCATTTCATCTCTGTTTCCTTGTCCTCTTAGTTGATTTGGTTTCCTTCACATGATTTTGGTTTCCTTCACAGCTAGCATAGGGGTCTTAGGTCAATTTTCTTAGGAACTTCTTCATAATTTTCGGTTTTGGGTCTCAAGAACAAGGGGGAAAAGGAGATTACATGACCCTTACCTTTTGAATCCAAGTAGGTCTAGATAGTTTGATAGTATTCCTTCTCTCCTTCTCCTAGTTATCCCCATTCTTATTCCTCTCTCGGTTCTTTTTCTTCTATCAGTTTTTTCCCACCCGTTACAGCCCCTTCTCCCTTCCTCTAAGCAACTGTCCAGCCTTCACTCAAGGTCTCAACTCTCTCTCTCACACCTACACACGTTCAAAGGGACACTCTTTGCTGGTTTGGTTTAAGTTTCCGTTGAGAAGGAGAAAGAGAAGAGAGACATGCAGATGTTGCAAATAACTTTGGGAAGAGGAAGGGTCACCTTCTCTCTCTATCTCTCTCTCCTTGCATTTATACTACCCATTAAATGAAGTGGGGTGTTTGGGGTTGGTTTAGATGTGTTATTGTCCCTGTTTTGGTCTATCCAAAACCGGTTTTACCCTTCCCTCATAACTGCTTAAGACAGTTTGGTTTGTTTCCTAAACTTTTAATTAGACTCAATCGCTGCTGATTCAGAAATCGCCAGCCAAAATTGTGTCACTAACGATTCTGAAATTGGCAGTCAAACTATGCCGCTGCTGATTTAGAAATCAATAGTAAAAAACTGCATCGCTGTCGATTCAGAAATCAAAAGTCAAATCGGCAGCCAAAAACTGTGTCGCTGCTGATTCAAAAATCAGCAGCGATGGTGGAGTCATTTCTACTTTACTTCTCTTTTTTTAGGTGTTTACATTGGATAAGCATGTTGAATATTTACGTAATGTGTTTGATGTTTTACATGAAGATCATTGTATGTTAATCTAAACAAGTATACTTTTTGCATGAAAATAATTATGTTTCTTGGTTATGTTGTTGTGTGTGTAAAAGGTATCGAAATTAATAACAAAAAAGTTAAGGCTATTCATGAATGATTTACACCTAAATTGATAACTAAGGTAAGAAGTTTTCATGGGTTAGCTAATTTTTATAGAAAGTTTGTTAAAGACTTAATGTAAAACTTGAAAATAAACCTTTAAAAAAAAAATTAAATAAAAGTGGAGATGGTGAAATGTGTGGAGAAAAATCAAATAAATTAAATTGCTAAGGGAGGATTTTAAAAGAAGAAAAGAGGTATACCTTAATTGTGAAAGAAAAGGAAAGAATAGGCTAAAGTATAATTAAAAGAGAATAGAGCTATAAATACTTCATTCTCTCCTCCATGTGGCCGGATATCTGAGACAAAAAGAGGGAAGATTTCAGATTTTTCCTTCACCAAATTTGAGAGAAAAACACCTAAATTGTTAAGTCTACACAAGTTTTAGATTACTTAGTAGAGAAAACATCATGTGGCAAGGAATTAACAAGAAATAAAGTGAAGAAATTATGAAGGAAAAATAGAGGAGGGGCCAGTTGCATGCAAGGAGGTGGTAGTTAAAATTTTCAATCAAATTAGGATTGAAATCCAAATTTTCTCCAGCCAAGAAGCCTTAAACCAATTGTAAAAACCAATTTGAATTCAGTTAAGAATTGTGCACCAATTTTGAAGTTTGAAAATTAGGGTTCTGGAGTAAAACTTGGGGAAATAGCAGAAATGGTTGAAATTAAGTTAATTAAAATATTATAAGTTGCCTTAAACATGAAACCATGCAAAAATACCAAAGAAAAATCAATAGTCAAAAGGACAACAGTGGCCGACCATTGAGGGTTGAATAAGAGGAAAAGAAATTCTGAATTTTGCTTGATAAAAACCTTGTGATATGTTGCTATAATTTGAGAAATGATTAAATGAGATAAATAAATGCATGAAAAAGGGAAAGGAACCCTTGGTTCCTTTAAGCCAAGTTTCAGCTAAGGCCAAATTGAGGTGAGGGAGGAAGAGTTTGGGGATGTCATATGTTAATGATGCATGAATTAAGTGTGGTAGAAAGTTTACTAATGAGGAAAAGTATGATAACTTGGTAGTAGGGAACTTCAGAAGTCAAATGCGTGTGTTACGTGAGGAGAAAACGAGAGTATTAACCTTATGTATAGCCTATGATATATCTTAAGGGGAGTTGTGAAACATAGAAATAGTTGTCTTAAGAGAAGAAAGGGAAATGAGGATAATTGAAAGTTCATCTAAAAATCGTTAACAAAACTAGGCACATTCATCACCTTGGTTCCAAAAAGGATTCGAGCCAAAACAATGATAAAATTCAGGGAAAGTTTCTTCATAGAAGTTATAGCCAAAGATGCTAGCTTTTCAACGAGTCCAACCTCACTTAAATTGGAGCTAGAACTCCAGATATAGATAAATATTTTAGGAAAGGTCGAGCTATAACCTCTATTGGTAGATTCGACAAATTGGCAAAACGGGAAAATTTAGTCAAGTTAGGGGTAAAATCAGGTTTCTTTCCCTCTAAAATTATGTAACGTCATATCTTAATGTTTGAAAGGAAATAAACTATATTGAAATTCAATTTGTGATGTTAGTTATGATTTGATAATGAACCATAATCTTAAAAGATGTAATGGAAACGCAAATGTAAGGAAACAATTATAAAAGGAGGAATAAACGTTGTTGTTATTATTATTGATATTTTGTAAAATGTGACTTGAGTAAGAAATAATGTAACATGCTTATGGATTTAAGAGGAACGTAGGAGGGGCACAACATCAGCAAGGGAGCGCGAGAGCTTTTGTAGTAGGTAGGTGTTTTATACCTATACCTTCCTTAAATAACGGTAATTTTAGTAATCTATTCAATTCCTGGATTTCACACTTGCAAGTGAAGCCAAAAAGATAAAAGATAAGATAAGATGAAACGAATGAGGAATGAAATCATAGTTGATTTATGGATTTATGGATTTGTTTAAGAATAATAAACTATAGTAATGAATTTCATGAATAACCGCTTCTTGGATTTGATTAGCTGGTCCTGAATATGGGAGGCTAATGATGTTAGTAAGATTTGCTAACATCGACATGATCATTTTAGAGAATGAGAAATACTGAACTTGATTGATTATTTGGGCTAAGAATAGTTAATGATATCGACGGATGACATCGATATTAGCAAACCCATGAAAGTTGATTAGCTATTCCTGATGTGAAAGCTAATGATATCAAGAATCCTTGACATCGACATTCCTAAAAATATTCCAAGGTATTATGGAAAATTGATTAACTATTTTGGGTTGGAAATAGTTAATGATATCAATTGGCTGCATTACCATAAACTTGATTAGTCAACCTCGACAAGGGCGACTAATGACACCAATGAGATTCATTAACGTCAGCATTACCCTCCCCAAGTTTTTGAAAAAAAATGGTATAATTGGTATTCTCGGAGAATGGGTTCTAGTATTAATGAAATGAAAATGTTTAGTGTAAGATCCACATCGAAGCGAGCGTTCAGAGCCAGAGCCTTATAAGTGCATGCTCACCTTGACTAGTAAGACGCGTTTAAAACCCTGAGGGGGACCTGGGTGGAAGCCCTAGAAATGAGTGGACTAGGAGGCCCAGAGGGGACAATATCTGACAGGGTCAGTGTGATGCGCTACTCTAAAAGACGCGTTTTGGGGCCATGCGTGGCTGCCAAGAACAAAACCATGAGGGGGACATGGGTGGAAGCCTTGGATTGGGTGGACTAGGAGGCCCAAAATGGACAATATCTTGCTAGTGAGGTGGGGTGTTACATTTGGTATCAGAGCCGAGGACAACTCGTCTTAAGGTGAGGGGATTGTAAGATCCTACATCGAAAACGAGCGTCCAGAGCCAGGGCCTTATAAGTACATGGTCACCTGACTAGTAAGACGCGTTTAAAACCCTGAGGGGGACCTAGGTGGAAGCCCTGGAAATGGATGGACTGGGAGGCCCAGAGGGGACAATATCTGACGGGGTCAGTGTGCTGCGCTACTCTGAAAGACGCGTTTAAAACCATGAGGGGGACCTGGGTGGTAGCCCTGGAAATGGGTGGACTGGGAGGCTTAGAGGGGACAATATCTGACGGGGTCAATGTGCTGCTCTACTCTGAAAGACTCATTTTGAGGCCATGTGTGGCTACCAAGAACAAACCGTGAGAGGAACCTGGGTGGAAGCCTTGGATTTAGGTGGACTGGGGGGCCCAAAGCGGATAATATCTTACTAGTGAGGTAGGTGTTACATTTAGTGATTCCCAAAATGATAAATTTAGAAGTTTTAGAAGGATATTAAATGAGGAATTATAAGGAACTATGATAGTGTGTGTGTGTCCAAATATTATGTTGTTGTTGGTCCATATTCACGACAAAAATAATATTTTAGATTCTCTAGTTTTTGCGTTATTTAAAAACTAGCAACAACCTAACTTTTAAAAAATTATTTAAAGTTGAAGAAGATTAAATCTTAAGATAATAAATCTCTAAATTTTAAATTTGTCTAATAAAAACTTTAAAACTCTTGAATGATTTTGTTTTATTATTTATATCGTGTGTGGTATTTAATAACTCAACTAAAAGGCAGTGGAAAAGAGGATGAAGAAGGTACTTTAAACTTTCATTGGAACAAGTCACTTTTTGTACTTGTTCCACAAGCTTAATTCTGAAAGCTGGGAAGGTTTTCTTAAAGAAGCAGCAATAGCAGCCTCTAAAAGAGCATCTTTTTCAAGATGGATCACTTCTGTTGTTGGAGGTAATGAAGTAACCTTAGGCGAAAGAGTTCCGGGAGTCCCTTTGATAATTCCATCCCTAGGAGCGGAAACGCCTCGTGTATGAAGAGAAATTGGTGCGGTATCAATAGGATCGTAGTTTTTATCCTTGTAAGAGAGGACTGGCTTCCTAGAATTTATAGACTCCTGGTACGGGTTGGATTCTATATTTATTTTTTTGGCAACAACTACAAAAAAACAAAAAAGAGAAATATATAAATAAGGAAACGTGTATGAAAAGTTGACAAAAAAAGAATCAACAAGTTACATACCTTTAAGAAATTGTTTTTATCTTACCCTTCATGAAGGGCTCAGTTCAAGGTATGTCCAAGCTCATCTGCAGACTTTCCACGTTCACAATCTTCTGTAGAGTTCTAAGGATTAAATTAGCAAAGGAGCAAATCTCGTGGAAGTCCTCTCTTCACATGCTTCTAATTTTTCACGTATCATTTGAGTTGAGCCTCAAAATGCCTTTCGAGGGCAAAAATAGCACAAGAGATATGAAAGCTCCACCATTTAATGAAAGCTACACCATAGGTAAATGCAATTGTAGTTTAAAAAGGGAGGTCACAATCTTATAGTCCATGATGTTCTTCTACATAAGGTCAAAGACCTCAAAAGGGGAGAATAGCCCTATGGATATGCCTTGGTGATTATATACAGCCAATAAAGGGATGGGGATGTCCTCACACAATCCAAAATGCCTAGCAAAGAGATCTGGGAAGTAAGGCTCCACTATGAATTGGTCAGTCATGAAAACAAGGATTTCTTCGAGAATCAACACCACCTTCCAATATTCCAAGTCCCTTCCAACCCACTCCTGAGGATGAAACCTTATACCAATCAGGGCCAAACTTCCTTTCTTCCACTAAAAGGGGTACAAGAAGTAGGTAAATAGTGAAAACAGATTCCTCTCATGAAGTCTTCATAATTATGCTTGTTCAGTGTAGTAGTATAAGAGTGAAATCACGATAAAAAATCTTATACTCATCAATTTCTCTAAAAACAATGCTACTGGTCACAGGATGGGTAAAATAAGCAGTGGCCCAAAGAGTCACCAACCAAAGAGGACTAGAGGTGTTTGGATGCAAACTCTCAGTTACAACAAGATACATGTTGTAATTAGCATAAGCAAGAAGTAAATGAGCAAAAGAAAGAGGGTTTTGACATAAAAACATGGCATGGGCAATAAGAATGTACCTGCTATTTATCGTAATACTCTTATAACAGATGATATATTTGCAAAACCGTAGCGAATAAAAGCCATTTCCATGATGTCCCGATTATTAGTAGCCTTATGTTTTTTTAGCATAAGTGGTATAAGCACAAACTTCTACAGATGCCTTTGGAGGATCTTCTTGTAATCCACTTCAGTAGTAGTAATGTAGGCTCTAAAACAGTCTAACACCAATTGGGGAACACACAGTTAGAGACACTACATCCTCTATAGTTACTCCCATAAGGCCCCTGGCAATTTGGATTTAATTAATTCCAATATCCCACAATGAAACAATGGCACCTAACAATGGAATATTTTTGTCAGCAATATGGTTCAAGGCCACATAAAAAATCCATATCGTCCTCATTCTTCTCCATTTCCCTATAATTTTAGGGTAATCTGCAAGCATAAGAATGCGAACCTCAAGTTGATAGGCAGGCTAATTCCTTGTTGGGCATATAGAATAACTAGCGAAATTATTCTAAACGACAAAAGGAGCAATCTCTCTCTTGGAAAAGTTTTCAATATGAAAATCTGGGATTAAAAGGCCTAGAAGCCCACACGCTTTTCCAACTAAATCTCTATAGCCTAGGGAACGAAAAAGACAGGGGCCTAGAGTGTACCCATGTGGGGTTTCAGAGTCTGTAGGGATGTCGAGGGGTAGTTCTCATGTTTAGGAGGGACCTGCCCACACAAATTGTAGAGTTGATATACTATAATTTAAAGAAGGGTCTTGGGAGTCTCTAGCTTTGGGCTTTAAGATTGCAGAAAGTGAATACTTTCTAGAGTTCATGGTAAGATTAAAAAGAGATAGTAAAATATGAACAATAGGTATACAGAGAACTAGGAGCTGGAATGAACAGTGATAGATGCAATGGATGGTGCTCTTAAATAGGTTGTGGAAAACAGAAGGTTGCAGTATCAACAGGTAAAAATAAAATAATTGCTGCACCTAGGAAATAGGAGCAGTTAATGATGGCAAAATGAACGTTCTATCCACACATACACTCGTGAAAATACTTGCATATGGAAGGGAAAACAAAAGAGACAGATGTTATACCCACTCAATGCATTAAACCAGACTCATTGGTTGATAATGGACTTGAGACAATCAGAAGAGTTTTATGGTTTAAATTATTAATGGGAAATGACCAATAACTCCACCATATGTATGCCTATGAATATTTATACTGTTAAAAGAATGAAAAAGTAGTTATGAACGTGCCCCAACCAAGCTATGAACATATATCTAGGTTGGAGTTCGTGGGGAACATTTAAAGAGCAACAAAAGCAGATATAGCATAGAAGCTACAAGAAAACTACAAACAAAATACAACAAACATAGAACAACTCATCTGCAGATTGCAATGCACTCAGTACACCCTTTTCAAGTTTCAAACAAACTGAAACTTTAGGCTGTAGAATGAAGGCAGTAATTTGTAGGCTATAGTCTTGAACTTATAAACAACTAGTACACTGTTGAATTGCTTCTTGGTTCTCACTTGTTCTACTAAAATGGCGATTCATATTGCAAATCATGTCAAAGAAGATTTCAATCCATGTACGCACTCCTAATGACATGAATGTGAGTCCATGTCTCTTTCACGTTATTATGCACTTACTTCTGACTTTTTTGTCATGAATTGAAGTTAACAATTTTTTGATTTGTTATTTTAATCACCGTTAAATTAGTTTTTACCTCATTCATTGACTGTTATTTAACTTGATTTGTAGAAATTAACAGGTTAGGGAACCCAAAACTATAGTTTTTGTAGCCTTACAACCTAGAAACACCACTAATTTAACATCGGTCAAACAAAAGTCTGTAGGGTTAATTATCTTTAACTTAATAATTCATAAATAGCAATATTGGTGACTTAATTGATACATGCAATAGAACAAAAAAGTGCTTAATTAAATTTGAAAAGATAAAAACAACAATAGTTAAACTACTTTGCATACTTCAGTCACTCGAATCCCATGACAAATAAATGTATGTTTGAGAAGTTATATAACTGCCTAATGCTCTCGATCTGGCAATGAGAAAAATTGCCCACGCATAGTTTGTGAAGTCTTGTTTGAGATTAAATTGGCAAGTGTTAAAATGGGCCTTTTCCAGCACCATATATAAACCATGGTTCCAATTCACAATATGTGCATTTTGCATCAAGTTCTTCACAATAAAGTAAGGTATGGATGAATCTTAGTTTATATGATTTCTGATTTGCATTAGCTTAGTCAGTTTCTTTTAGGAACAAGCAATGAAAATTGAGAGCTGTTTTGAAACACACAAACATGATGCCTAAATGTATTAAAAACAGCATGAATATTGACTAATATTTCTAGAGCATAACAGGATTGCATTTATATCTTTAAAATCAGATAATAATCATTTCTTTATCTTCCCACTGCAGGTGTTTAGGTAATGAATCTCTTAATAAAATGGAACCTTACACTTTGTTATGCTGTGATGCCTACCAAGACTGGTTGTAGGGCAACCTAACGGAAGTTGTAGGTGCTCTTCATTATACTTAACAGCTACAAGACAGAGTCCGTGAGGTGGGGCAGCCAAGGTATATTTAGCGAGCTCCTTGCGATCATGAGTAGCTAAAATCTTTGGGACAATATCAGGAGCAATTGCTTCCTTGCCAATTTGGAGCAGCAAAGCAACCTACAAAAGCGAAGATCAGAAAATTTCTTGTGAATTGTCAGAAGCCATCTCCAAGAACTAGCTCATGCTGACATCCCAAAAACTGAGCAGCATTCATTATAGCAAACTCCTGATTGCTACATTCCAACATGTAAAAGCTAACTTCATGATCCAGATTTCTAAGAATTATAATTTACCATGTTCCGCACTTGTCTATACATGAAACCTGAGCCTTCAACTTCTAGCTGTAGGAGAGCTCCCTGAATAATAATAAAAGAAAATAGTCCATCTAAAAGACCGGTATTTGATTATGATCAAAGAACTCAAAAGAAGATATTCAAGAAGAGCATGTACAATTTGGGTTGGAACCAAGTCCAGTCATTCAGTGGCAATCAAAAGGACAAATCAAAGAAACCAACCCATCTTTTGGAGCAAGATCATTATGGGATTTGATTACCATTTTGATGATATCAAATCGAAAAATAGTCTTCACTGGATTTGGCACTCCATCATTGCGTGATGAATTGACAAAAGCAGAGAAATCGCGGGTTCCAATAAAATGATTTGCTGCTTCTCTCATTACAGCAGCATTGAGTTTATGAGTAACATGGTATGCATACAGACGCTGAAATGGATCCATGACAGCATCATTAAATATTTTGTAGTGATAAGTCTTTCCCTTAGCAGAAAATCGAGCATGGAACTCAGGAACTACAGCACTAATTTCTCTAACGCGAATGTCAGGAGGAAGAAGACCATTGAGAGCTGCATGAATGCTATCCAAGCTGTCATAATTGAAAGGTGTAACAAAGTGTGCCACCTGGAATCTTAACTGAATGTAAGCTTGTTTTTTTCAATCAATGGATGCTAGTTGGACGCTCAAAAGAGTAAGAAAGTCAGACCTGACCCCAGGCATGCACTCCTCCATCTGTCCTACTGGCACCAACTAAATGAAGATCCTTCCTTTCAAGCTTTGTAGCTCGAGTTAAAGCTTTTTCTAGAATGCACTGTATAGTTGGAGGGGTTTGCTGAAATTGCCAGCCTAAAATTTTTAACTCCACAAGGTTAAAGATAATCAGACCATTAAAATTGTACATGTTGCAGCATAGACATGAATATAATATAATTTTGGGCATGTTTGAATCTTGTTGAACAGACAAGATAAAAAGAGAGGACATTTTTAACATACAGAAAACAGCGAGAACGAAGGCAATTATCGATAATAATGATAGCTAAGAAGAAGAAATTAGAAATTAAGAAGCTCAAGAAAGGAGAGAGAATGATAAGTAGGAACGAGGGGAAAGAAACCTTTATAGTGAGTGCCATCATAAGATATAAGTAAGCGCCACTTAAACCCATCAACGGTTGGCTTCAATACCGTATTAGGAAGTTCTGCGCCACCACTGCCCACATCCTGTTCTCAGAAAAGAAAAGAAAAGGAATATAACATTTCATCATCTCCTTAGGGGCAAACAACAAAAACCAAAAAGAGAGATGGGTTTGGTGCTTACTCTTACTCTTACAGAGGTGTTACGGGATGAAGAAGGAAGTGTAGTCAGAGTTGTAGGTGGAAGAGAAGGAAGGGCTGCCGCTGCTGCAACCCCACCATAACATGTCATCTTTTGGTTTTGGATTGGAGAGAGATAATTTCAGTTTTCCATCTATCCCGAGGACCAAGGCAGGCCCTCCTCCTATATAATCCCTCCCCTTTCCCTCTGCCACTTCCAAACTAATTGTCTTTACCAAACGGTACCGTTTCTTTTCGTGTCTGGTTTTAGGAGGCTTTTGGGTAAATTTAAATTTCCTATGGATGTTTATATGCTATTTTTAATTTTATTCCAAAGATTTACGAGACTTGTTCTTTAGAAAAATTATATGTTTGCATTATATTAAGAGTATAATTTTAAATCATGATGTTAAGATCTCGTTTGTTTGCTAGAAAATAGTTTTTTTTAAAAGTAAATTTCAAGAAAATGAATTATTTTCTGATATTTAGTAATAGAAAATAAGTTGGAAAATATTTTCCAGTGTTTGGTCATGTCATGGAAAATGAGCTGGAAAATAACTTATTAATGATTTATTTTTCTCAAATTTATTAAAATAATGAGGAATAAATCTTACAAATTAAAAAGTTAAATGAGAATGAAATTGAAAAAAAATATAATTTCATAAATTATCTCAAATAAAATAAATAATAATCAAAATAATAGAGATCAAATTTAAAAAAAATAAAAGATTAAGAAATTAAAATAATAATAATTAATATTTCATAAATTATTTCAAATAAAATAAGTAACAATCAAAAGAATGAGAACCAAATTTGATACATAAAAAATTTCAGTAAAAAAATGATAAAAGAAAAGCAAATAACAATTATAAAAATAAGAACCAAAGTTAATATAAAAATTAAATTTTAAGAGATGAAATTGAAAAATAAATATTCAAAACAAAATATATATAGCAATTAAAAGTTTGAGGACCAAATTTAATATAATCAACAAATAATATGATATTTCTAAATTTTTCACAACTTCCGGAAAGTGTTTTCCTCCCAAATTTTCAAGAAAACATTTTCCTGAAACCAAGCCAAATTTTCCTTTGACTGGAAAGTGTTTTCCGTTGACCAACTTTTCTAATGGCAAACAAACACAGGAAAGTTTGGAAAGTGGTTTTTCAGAAAGTGAATTCTGGAAAACAAACATAGACTAAGTTTTTTAATTATTTTTAAAAGATTTTATAAAGAAAGTCACAAAACTTTTATTTTCGACAACTTATCATTCTTAAATAGATAGTCAAACTGAGATAGCAATAGGATGATACGGTCTAAAAAAGAGTTGAATAAAGAAATTTTATAGCATAATTATGTCAAGCAACCCACAACAAAGATGATACAATTCCTAGAAAGCCAATAAATCAGGTTTAATATGAATGTGACACAATGAAAACTTGTCTTAAGACACTAGCATTATTAGAATAAAAAACTCGTACCTAACGAATATCAATTTCCGAACGAAAAGTATAAGAAAGACGCTACAAGGTTAGTTATACCTTAATAAGTCAAATTTATTTTTTATCCTAGCAAAAAAAACGTGTTGCATCACGCAAAACAAAAGTTTATTTCATAAATTCATCGCTGCTGAAAATTTCAGCTTACAAAACCTTATATAATAATTCAACTAGTAACCTTAATGAACCCAAAACTTGTGAGCTAATATTTATCTACTTACAATAAACACAAATAAAATATGTTAACTAAGTCCAAACATGAAGAAAAAAAAATCTAGCACATAAACTAAAGTTGCATTTAATTGAAAAAAATAGCCTAAGATAGATAATTTTCCTAATTTAAATAATGTCATGAACGAAATTCTCATCCTAGAAACACCAGAATCTTTGTTGCCACATTTAGATATCCAAAATAAGCTAGGAAATTGATTGTTGAAGTTGTTTTCCTTTTAGTTTTCTTATTTGTCTAGGATAATTAATTATAACTCTAAAAAATCCTCTCAAAACATGAAAACTCTTGTTGCCTTTCTTTAACCTTCTATATAGGATTAGAAAACTCTTCAAACTAAACTAACCAATCTGTCATTAAATACCACAACTCTTATTTCCTTGTGTAGCTAGGATTAATAAGGAATCCTTGTAATAAAAGGATTTTGAAACATTAATAAATCCTTACCACACTTGAAAATTATGTTGTAGCTCATTAAAAATCCTTGTAGAACAAAAAAAAAAATTAAAAACAACTTGTCACATTCTTGCAGAAAAAGTATCCTTGTTAAATAAGAAGTCCACAAGTCAAAAGAAAGTAAATAACAAAATTCATACATTTTGTTCTGACATATATTGTAGACCTTCCCGAACTCTAATTAACCTAAAATTATACTCTAACATAGAATAATATTTCGGGAAACTCTAGGTAAAGTTGGAAATAATATTTGTCTTTCATTGAATTTACTTATAATAAAATTATGCATTATACTACTGTTTTTTCTCCCTTTTAAATGATTTATGATTTTAATCCATTAACTCATATGGATTTAATTCATTTGTCTATGGAAGAAAGGGTAAGTTTAGATAGTGAAAAAAAAAGAAGCAAAGATGGTGAGACAACTCCATGAAAAAGTTTAGCTACAGATTGAGAAAATGAACAACTCGTATGCCTCCAAACAAAATAAGATTCGCAAGCAGGATGTTTTCCAACCAGGTGATTGGGTTTGGGTGCATATGCATAAGAAAAGATTTCCTAACCATAGGAAATCAAAATTACAGCCTCTTAGTGATGGTCCATTATAAGTTGTAAGAAGATCTATTACAATGCATAGAAAGTTAATCTTCCAAGTGAGTATGGTGTTAATTCTACTTTTAATGTTATTGATCTTACTTTGTTTGATATAGGTCTTGATTCGAGGTCGAATCTTTTTTAGGATAGAGAGGATGATATGGAGTAGCCCATAAACATCAACAAGTGTAACACCCTATACTTTTTTCTGCATTTATACTTAAATCCATTAATCATGTATGTAAAGTTTAGGTAATGTTTTTTATAGAATAATAATAATAATAAGAGCAATCTCAACTCATCATCAAACAACTTCATTAATTACTACAATGGTACAAAATTCTTTTCCACACATTTCTGATTAAAAACACTTATTAAATTACATACATATAAATTGTTCTTAAGATAATCATTTGACAATACAAGGATCTCTTGAATATGTAAGTCTAGCTAGCTCAGTAATATTCTAAAAGAAACAGAGGTTTTCAAGGAAAAATACTCGCAACACATAATTAATATAAGTCATCACTCATTAATATTTATAAATTTTCTTATTTTGAAACCCTTAAAATTCAATTGATTCCAAGTAATTATCACAATTTCTCTATCGAATAACCACAATCAGGTTCCAAGTAATAAATTTACATTTTTCTAACTTGACAATCAAAGATATATTTGTAGTTGATCAACTCTTGATTCACTTTTAATCTTGGATATCCAATATTTTGCAATTCATTTTATGCTCACCTAGTACTATCGACTTAACTATGGATTCAATAATCCAATAATACTTATAGATCATACTCTGATCTAATTATGAATTCTTTAATCCATTTAATCCTCTAAATATCTATGAATAATTCATTTATTTCATCAATTATGTTCATTCTTTTAAAAACATCTCTATCTCAATTTCAACCTTTGGCGGCATATTTATAATTTTTTAAGATCATCAGTATCTCTCCTGAAATTTCAATAAGGTTTCCCTTTAAATGGATTATTCCCAAATTTTCTCAACTTATAAAACACACTTATAACTCAACATATGTGTGTGTGTATCTGACCCAATCATCCTGGATTTTATTCCAACATGACTCTATGGCAAACACACGACTACCTCATTAACACTCAACCATAATCTTCCAACATTTCATATTAAACGATAAAATTAACATACAAGACAATTAAAATTATAATCCTAAATAACGGCTAAATACTCCAACTAAAGTTTGTATACACCTCCAAATAACATTATTTAACATACATGCCATAAAATACAAAGTCAGTTATTTATTATCTCATCAGACAAATTATATGCACATGGACATTGCTTTCATCTATAAAAGACAATCTACTAATGGTCCCCTACTTCTATCTAGTCTATGATGAACCTGAAATCAAGTAATCAAATCATGAATGACTGAATATCATTATAAGCATTAAAACATGTACAATATATTAACCAAAGTCTCTTAATCCTCATTCTTATATGACTTGTGTAATAACCCAAATTATAAATACACTTTTCAATTAATGATATCATGAATTGATAACAATTTTTATATACTTAACTGTAAATTCAACAATTTTTCTCTTTTAGGTTCTACCAAAATTCTAGCAGAGTTTCTCCTATACCGGGAGATCCCAAGTTATCGACTAAAACCTATTTAACTTCTATTCACATCCTTAATTTTCAATCCAATCGTCATGCTCATCACATCATTTTAATCTATATGATATTGCACCATAGCAATTATGAAAGTTTTAAAGAAAAATAGAAACCAATATATGTATGTGAATTTATAAAAATACAAAATATAAAGAGGAACAATTATACTCGAACATCAATAATCCAAAGTGTAATGAATACATTACAATCCCAAAATATACATAACATGTTAAGTCTATATTAACAAAAGTGAGATGGTCTTAAAAAGTACAACAATTAAATATAATTATTTAAATAACTAATAATAACTAATATACTGAAAAGCATTCATAAATCTCTTTTTCTTTATTTCAACTCGAAGATAAGACATTTCTTATTATACATTGATTCTTTTTTATTTAACTTCCCGCATTAACTTTATCATACTATTAGATATCCATAACCTAGATAATTTCCTTGATGCTGATATCAATTTCAAATTGATATCATTAACCATCACCTAATGGATGGTTAATCAAGATGTTGACACCAACTGATTGACATCATTAACTACCGTTTCATGGTTAGCTAATCATAATCTTTAAGGAACATGTTAATGCCAAGGTTTCGACCTTGACATCATTAGCTTTTCCTATTGTTTGAGGAAGCTAATCAAATCTATTTATCTTTTATTTCTCATCCTTTTGGTGGTTATGTCGATGCTAATGAACCTTATTAGCATCATTAGTTTCCATTATCAAGATCTACTAACCATGTTCAAGTAAATGTTGATATCAATGTAACTCATTGATATCATTAGTGTTCTGAATTCTGAAATAGTTAATCAAGTCTTTTATAAATACTTTCATTTAACATTCAATAATGTCGATGTCAAAGAACCCATTGCCATTATTAGCCTTAATAGTACGAGTAGCTAATAAAGTTTTTCCATCCATTTCCTTTTTTTTTCTTTTTTTCTTTCCTTTTTGTTTTCTTGTTTAACAATTTTCCATACTAATACAAGAAACACAAGGAAGTAAATCTAACAATTTTATTGGTGCAAAGATTACAAAATATAGGTGGTAGGCACCTACCTGTTGTTTGAGCTTTAATCGCGATTCCCTACTGTCTTCCTGATATCGTAACCTCTCATGTATTAATAAGGATTTAATCAGCATCACCTATTCAACTCATATTGAAAACTCTATTTCGACTTCTCACTCACTCCACATTCTTAACTTAATCAACAAGAAAAACTTCTTATACTTTTCAATTTCATAAAAAATCTACATCATTATCATTTATCTTGGTATTTATTAATTTGGTTTATCAATAATCCATACATAATTTCACTAGATTAAACAATATAATGCTCAATATTTCTGAAAATACTTATTTATGTCAAAATCACCACACATCATTAACATTCATTATACATTTCACAACCAAACAGAACCATAATTTATTTATCTCATCCATTCGTCATAAAATCATAATTCAAAATATAATAGAGATTGAACTATGACTAGAAGAAATACTCAAATTCATTTAATCATCATTAATGAATACGCATTGCTAAACATATATGAATAGGTAAATATTTCGCTTAACTCCACAACTTCACATTTTCATCCCAACATAGTCGGTCCTTAACTTAACAAAATATCAAGTTTTTTTTCTTTACAAGTTGTCTTGATTTCCTTTAATTTATCACTAATTGCATATCTCATAAATCATAACCCAATCATATTAAAATTTAGCATTATAAATATGTGATCACAAAATTCCTCATCAAAGTACATACATCATTTAATCATATTCAATTTCAATATTTAATTCCATTTCAATAATCATATGAATTATGCTACAATGCATAATTATACACAATTATAAATATTAAACCCACTTAAATTCATCCTTTCATTCTTTTTTACTTAGACGGCCTCTTTCCCCATTAATTCACCAAGTTTCCTACTTCAATAACAAGTGATTTCACATAATTTTTAAATTATTCTAGCCCATTTACATGATTTTAAAAGTAATTTTTAATTCCCCAAAATCATTCAAGAACCCGAATTAAGTAAAAATTTAAAATTCAACACTAACATGCTAACTACTTAAATTAGTGAGAGTATTAAGGTTTAAAGATGCATTATAAAGTAAGATGGATGCTTAAACCTTTGCTTTGTAAACCAATGTTTCCAATTTCTCCTTCCTCCTCCAAGCTTCTCTCCTTTTCTCTTTCTCCAGTCATCCCTCTCTCCCTATCTCTTCCTTTCTCCCTAATTTTTATGCCTTCATGTATGTCTCTTTTCCCTCCAATCTTTCTTTTTCACCCGCTTACACCATCCTCAAGAAAGAAGAAGAATACATTAAGAAGAAAAGAAAGAAAATGAAGACTATTGGCCTCCTTCTTCTTTATAGATGCACATCAAAAATTTTAAAGGGAAAAGGAAGAGTTGTTTACTGAAATTCCAATTTTACCCTCATTTATTGTCCACATGTTATTTTACCTGAATCCCAGCACTATCATGAGGCCTTTTTGGACTCTGATTAGCATATAATTTTAATCCAAAGTCAAATGACATGTCAAGAGACGACTTGTAAATGTTTAGCCCGATCCAATGATCGGATAGAAAGTTATGTCTAATGATGTAAAACTAGCCAGAAAGTAATTTTTACGCCACAATCTAAATTTATGTATTATTTTACCTATTCAAATCATCAATATTTCCAAAAGAATGCATTAGGAACTTACATCTATATTTATAATAAAATTAGTCCTAAATTTCATCCCTTTCCGGGTTAAAACTGCACGATCATACACAGGCTTATATCGGCGATTAGAGTTATTCGTGCGTAAAACCATACATTAATTTGTTATAAAATTACAAATTACTTTTCTAAATGTTTTCACCTTACATTTATAAAAATTCCATATATTAATCACTAGTTTATCAATTTTTCGGGCTACAAGTTCACATTATACCCTTTATGTTTACCGGATCATATTTCCTAGATTCAAACGCATTTTTAATACCGTGTTTAAGATGACCACATAGAATTTCATTAAACTATATCCTAGAACATCGTTTTCCTTTTTTATCCCTTCCATTTTTTTTAATCTATTTTTCTTTGTTTTTTTTTATTTTCCCGCTATTTTAATACTTTTATTTTCTAAACTAACACATGAACATTTTATTTCAAATTCTTGAAATCCAAAGTCACATTTTTAATTCAAATACTCGATTTACTCATTTAACATAATACTTTCCTTATTAATTTTATGGATTTTATCCAGGGGTTTACAACAAGGATCCATTACATGTTCCAAATGGGCCAATTATAAGGTCTAAAACGAAGGCATTGAAAGAAGAATTAAATGGACACTAGTCTTGCAAGTTTCGGCCAAGGTAGAGATTAAAGATCTCTTGGAGCATAACGAGGAGGTCTTAGTTCATTTAATTCATTTGCAAGAGGGGCCCAATCCAATCTCATTTGGGCCATAAACTTTTGGCAACAAGGTTGCCAATTTTGCATTAGTTTAAGCCATCCTTGTTTTTGTGTTGTTTCCATGTGCTTTGTGGATCCCATACTAATTATGAATTTTCTATTATATGTGGGAACATTAATTATTTCTTTTATGTATTAGGATATCTTGTTTAATTTATTTTCATGTCAGGTGAGGAGAATACACAACAAAAGAAAACAAAGAATTCAAGCTTAAAAGGGAAACAAGGTGAAGACAAAGTTTCCTAGATTTACAAGGAGAATATTTTAGCAACTTTAATTGTTATTCCTAGTGATGGAAGAACAATTAATTGGTGGCAAATAGGAACAATAAAGGCAACAACTTTTCCTTTCCAAAAGAAGGATAAATACAAGGCTACGATAAAAATCCTTTTCTACCTTGGAAACTATAAGGGCGATAACTTCTTTCTTTGTGTTTTAGGATCATTGGACGACATTGTATGCTATAAATAAGCCTTATAACAAACTTTTATTGTTTTATTTTCTTCTTCACTTCTCATGGCAGTATAAAGAATTAATTTATGTGTTTTATTTTTATTATTTCAGCTATAGCCCAAGACTTATTCGAACTTAATTAATACTTGGTTTTCAGCTAAAAGATCTAAGGCTTGTTTGGATCAGTGCTTTGGGCTAATCAATATAATTTTGGGGTCAATTTTGTAAGTTGGCTAATTTATTTCACAAAAGTAGATCCATTAGGGTTATTTCTATGAGTATTTAAACTCTTTGTAAACCTAAAATTCAACAATCATTGAATAATAATATTATTAATTTTCAGCTTGTGTGTGAGAGTGATTCTTGTATTTTTTTTTCTTAAAAGAACTAAATCGACTTATCGAAGATTAACTAGCTTTGAAGCATCATTCGATTTAATTCTAATAGTGTTGGTGTCTTTGGACATGTTTCTATTATGTCACAATCCTATCAAACCTCTCTTGGCTTTTCAGGATTAGATTTCAATCTTGATTGTGAGTTGTGTGACCACACGATCATGAAGTTCAGATCGGTTTCTCAAAAAAATCTTTAAATCCTTCTGATTAGTATTTAAAAGTGCATTCTTATTAAGGCTTTATATCATTATATTGCACTTAAAGTATCATTAAATTCCTTAACTTAAGCATGTTTTATAATAACAAGTCTGATAATATAAGATAGCTTTAATGTAACGACCCGATTTTTTTTTCAAGCCCAAAACAATAGTAATTTTTTTTTATTATTATTTTTTTTATAAATATACCTAACACACATGGTGCCGGTAATCAGCGAACCTGATCTCTCACATCATCAAGATACAATCCATACAATCAACATTTCATTTAAAAGTAAATCTTACATAAACACGTAATATTATGGTTGCGTGATTAGAAGTTCATATTAAAAATATACATACATAGACATGAGTTTGCATTCCTATCCTACTAATAGCCATTACAATTTAAACAAAAGGATCTAATAAAAGTTAAACATTTAGTACATTGGTTCATACAAAATACATTGTGATTTAGAATGCATCTACATGATTCCTTGCAAAAGTAGGTTCCCGTGTATCGAGTTTCCTAGACGTCTCGTTGGTGTGACGTCCCTGCAGCAGTACAAAACATTTAACAGAATGTAATTACTTAATAATAATAATAATAATAATGGTAACTAAACGGTCTGGCAGTTAAATGAAGCATTAACATTTATAATTTCTTCATGTACTTGGTATAAACAGCTTGTAGTACATATAGATGCACCAATTTTTGGCAATCAACCATAATCTTAAACCTGGCTATCCTCTTAAGGCATCATTTGTTGAGGTTAACCGTTTGCTCACCCCGGTCATCCACTTCGGATGCCATTAGCCGAAGCTAATCATTCGTTCATCCCGGCCATCCATTCGGATGCCATTAGCCGAAGCTAATCATTCTTTATCCCGGCCATCCATTCGGATGCCATTAGCCGAAGCTAATCAATCATTTGTCCCGACCATCCATTCGGATGCCATTAGCCGAAGCTAATCATTCTTTGTCCCGGCCATCCATTCGGATGCCATTAGCCGAAGCTAATCATTCATTTCTCAACAATTAAGCGTTCAACAAACTAATATCAGTTCTAACACAATATGGTAATATTCATGTTAAAATATTTCATTATTCAACGTATGAAAAAGGAAGGTGCAAGTCACCTACCTACTCCACCTGTGGGTTGTTCTTGTCTTGACGATGGTCCAATCCCGACCGCACCACCTAAGACATCAATGGTCATAAATCAGTACATTTGTATTT
Source organism: Populus simonii (assembly GCA_007827005.2). Classification (NCBI taxonomy): domain Eukaryota; kingdom Viridiplantae; phylum Streptophyta; class Magnoliopsida; order Malpighiales; family Salicaceae; genus Populus; species Populus simonii. The sequence continues at coordinate 25,619 of VJNQ02000473.1, forward strand.
TTGAATCACATTCATCACCACACTTATTTCAAGAGTTCATATGTTCACATTCAAGTGTTCCATATTTTACACCATCATACCATGAAATTGTTACTAGCATTTAAGTCATTTCTGCCTAGGAGGCTTATTGTAGAAATCGGCAGCGAGAACTGGTTCGCTGCAAGCTGCAGCGACAACTGTTTCGCTGCAGGCTGCCCAATTCGGCAGCGACAACTGTTTCGCTGCAGGCTGCCCAATAGCGAGAACTGGTTCGCTGCAGGCTGCCCAATTCGGCAGCGAGAACTGGTTCGCTGCCGGCTGCCCAATTCGGCAGCGAGAACTGGTTCGCTGTCGGCAGCCAGTTCGACAGCGAAAACTGTTTCACTGCTGGCGCCACAGTTTCGGCAGCGAATCACAAATTCGCTGCAGCCAACTCAACTTCGGCAGCGATTTGCTGCAGACAACTCCACTTTGGCAGCGAATCGCAAGTTCGCTGCAAAACACGCCACTCGGCAGCGAATTGTTAACGCACTGCAGACGACACAGTTTCGGCAGCGAATCACAATTCGCTACAGAACACACACAATTCGGCAGCGAATGCTAATTCGCTGCAGAAGACTCAGTTTCGGCAGCGAATTACAAATTCACTGCAGACACTCAGTTTCGGCAGCAAATGCTAATTCGCTGCAGCCGACACAGTTTCGGCAGCGAATCAGAGTTTTGCTGCACAACACACAATTCAGCAGCGAATGCTAATTCGCTGCAGCCGACGCTGTTTCGGCAGCGAAATCACAGTTTCGCTGCACAACACACAACTCGGCAGCAAATGCTTATTCGCTGCAGAAGACTCAATTTCGGCAGCGAATCACAAATTCGCTGCAGACAACTCAGTTTCGGCAGCGAATGCTAATTCGCTGCAGCTGACACCGTTTCGGCAGCGAATCAGAGTTTTGCTGCACAACACACAATTCGGCAGCGAATACTAATTCGCTGTAGGAGACTCAGTTGCGGCAGTGAATCACAAATTCACTGCAGACAACTCAGTTTCAGCAGCGAATGCTAATTCGCTGCAGCCGACACAGTTTTGGCAGCGAATCACAGTTTCGCTGCACAACACACATTTTGGCATGAACACACACCACACATGCTGTAACAACCCCAGCATATACACTGTCACTAAGTTCCAGCAGGACACACCCATTGAAACCATCAATTCCAGCACCTAATCGTTCAACAAAATCCCAGCAGAACACACACATTGAAAACCATCAATTACAGCATATAATCTTTCGATAAATTCCAGCAGAACACACACATTGAAACCATCAATTTCAGCACATAATCCTTCAACAAATCCCAGCAGAACACACACATGCATGCTGGCCAACCCCATAGTTAAAGCCAGCCCTCTACCATGATTTGTTATTTCCATTTTATTCATTTTTCTTTGTTAGATGTTCTGAAATTGGTTCCATTTCATTTCTGTTTCCTTGTTCTCCTAGTAAATTTCAGGTTTCCTTCACAGCTAGCTTAGGTCTTAGGTCAATTTTGTTAGGGTTTTCTTCTTCATTTCCGTTTCTGGTCTTAAGGAGAAGAGGAAAGGAGTTTCATGACCCATACCTTTCGAATCTAACTAAGTTTGAGGAAGGTTTGACACTATTCTTTCTCTTCTCCTGCTGGTTCTCCTCCTTCTTCTTCCTCTCACGTTTTCCAGCCCTCTTTTTCCTTTCCTCTAGGCAGCTGTCCACTCTTCTCTTAAGGTCTCATCTTTCCCTCACACGTTCACAAGGCACTCTCTACTGGTTTGGTTTAGGTTTCTGCTGTGAAAGAGGAAGGGAAGAACGACATGCAGCTGCTGTTTTGGGAAGAGGATGGATCATCCTCTCTCTCTCCTCCTTGTATTTATACTCCTATGAAATGAGGTGGGTTGTTTGGGGGTTGGTTTAGATGTGTTCTTATCCTTGTTTTGGTTTATCTAAAACCGGTTTTACCCCTCCCTCCAGCTCCTTAAGTTAATTAATAATAATTTTTTTTTAAAATAGAAACTGCGTCGCTGCCGATCATGAAATCGGCAGCGAAAACTGAGTCATCAAATCATATATATATATATATATATGTATTTTCTCTTGGGTGTTTACATTTAATTTATGGTAAATGATCATTTTAAATGCATGCAAATCTTACAATTCAAAGGATTAATTGATGTGATTAACTATTGAAAATAAAAGGACAAAGGAAGGGCTAAGGTTAGAGAAAAGATGATGGATCAAATTGGAACATCATTCAGTCATTTGATCATATTTGGAATTGTGTACCTTGGATTGATGTTTGATTTATTGTTCTGGAGAGTTAAGACATAGGCTTACAACTTTAATGAAGAGTGTAAGACCCAAATCTGTCGTTTTCAAATTCAAAACTTGGCCATAAAAGAGAAGTCAGAATCTGTCCTGCAATCTAGCCCAGACACTACTCAGAAGTTTACCCATAGATGAAGTTCTAGAAAGCCAAATGACGTCAAATTTAGAGGGTGAAAAGATAAGACAATTTACAATAACTTTTATGGGGACCACCTGCTTCAATGTTGATGGTAGCAATGACATTTCATTTAGACAAGAGCTTGAGGTCTATCACCACGTCCACCAGAAGCACTACTTGGTATTTTAGCCATATCTCGAGCTGTAGTGATCTAAATTCTCTGAAATATTGTGGGTGGAAAGAGGAGATTATTGCCAACACCTTTCATGAAGAACACTTTGCCAAATTCAGATTGCATCAATGTCATTTCATCCAGCCAAAATGTTTGAGTGCTGCTGTCCACAAAGTCCACTAAATCAATAATTGGCCACTACATCAATAATCAATTACCAAATGAATAGTTCTGAATTTTAGCCTGTAAAAAGAGGCATTTTCCATTTATTTAGACATCTTAGTTTTCAGATCAAGATCATTTTCTTGCTTGCTTTCTCTCTTTGTAATGTTCAAAGTTTTATTTCATGTTTTATTTTCATTAATCTCTTATTTATGCTTTTCATTTTCTTTACTACTCTTAGTTAACTTATATCATAATTATGTTCTTATTCTTTATTATGTTTAGTTAAGTTAATATTGTCAAGGTGAAAATGTTTCAATAATAGTGTTAGAATATATATAATATAAACTCATGGACTTCAATGTTTATATCCAAGAAAGTTTGTTATTAATATGTCTTATTTTTTTATCTTACTAATTCTTAATACCTTGCTTGTTAAATGATTAATCTAGATTTGTGTTGTATAACACTTGGTACAATAAATGATTAATACTTCATAGTCTTCGGCCGACATCATTGTTATGAGAGAAATTTGATTTATTGTTAACATAAATTAGCATTATGAATTCCTGACAATATTTAAAAGTATGATGTTACTCAAATAAGATAATTAATATGATCATGTTAAAAATTTATAATGAACTATTAAGGATAAATCATCTGATTGGAACCTCCTTTGTGTGTGGTTTTCAGTTGAGTAATAAAAAAAGTTTATACTATACTTATTTCTAATACCATTAGTGGATCCTCTAACCTTGACAAATGATTTTATCATTGTTTAATCCTCACATTAATCTCACATCTCAAAGATTTCTTTAACTATTTGTTAAATTATATATATTATTTATAATTTATATAGTTAACCTCCCTATGGATCGACCATGGTCTTACTGGGTTATTTATTACTTTGACACTCCTGTACTTGGGATAAGACATCAACTCTATGATCGTGTCACCTTCCAACTTTAATTGACACTTAATAACAATATCATCATTTTTTAAAACAAAACTAAAGTTAAATAAAAAATAAGATTCAAACGAATTTATATTTTATTTTCTTTTTTAATCAAATCTTCTTTATCCTTCTTTCAATTCCATCACTATCACATCATTTGTATCTTTCATAATGTTATCAAAAAATAGTTTTTGTATGGTTAAAATTGCTAACTTAGATTTTAGTTCAAGGGGTATGCTGAAGTTGTCCTAAGTTACCATTTTAACCATATAGGATTTCAATTTCTTTTTTAGAATTATTGTTTAAAATTTGATAGCAAATCATCATGAAATATTAGATATGCTATATAGATATGATGTTTGGTAAACAAAAAATATAGGATAAACAATGATACTAGTGATTTAATACGGTTGAGCCATTGATTTCTCATGAAGGGACTTTGATTTTGTGCTTGGGTTTGATGGGGGAGACCATTCAACTTAGATTGTGTTTTTCCTTGGAATTTAGCTTGTGTTCCATTTGGACATGATGAGATTTTTAGCATGAGATAGTTTTAGCTAGCCTTGGTTTGTGCATGATGATGTGTTTAGTCCAATGATACAATTTAACCATGGATTTCTCATGAATGACCTTTCATTTTGTGCTTGGGTTTGATGGAGAGGCAATTTGGCCAAGATTGTGTTTTTCCTTGGAATTTAGCTTGTGTTCCATTCGGCCATGATAGGTTTGTTTACATGAGATAGTTTTAGCCAGCCTTGATTTGTGCATGATGATGAGTTTGGTCTAATTTCTTTGATGGTTCATTTAGCCAAATCAAGTCAGTCCATGTATGGGTATGATTTGGGCAGAAATGTAGGCTTGTTGGGAGCTTGTATCAGGTCTGATTTAGGTTATATTAATGAGTATCGATTTGGGCTATATGGGGTCCAAAGTTGTCTTAGGCTAATTAAGATATTGAGATCCTTTTTTTACAAGGATCAACAAAATATTCTCCTAAAATTGAAAGGAAAATTTGTTTATTATTGTCCCTATTATTCAAGAGAATATTTAACAATAAACAAGGAAGTTTCCTAGTCATACAAGGAAACTAAAAGGGGATGTCAGATCTGAATCCTTGACTTGGAAGGATTATTTAATGTTAAAGATTTGATTCTCCTAGTCAAGGAAGGAAAGTGATGGGCGGCTACAAGGCAAATTAATTTCTAAGATTGTTTTTCCATGTTCTGAAGGGAAATCCTAGTTCTATAAGGAAAAAAGACTTCAACAATTAAATTCTTATTCAATTCAGATTTCCTAGCATCTAAAGGACTTTAAAAGTTGGTTAAGCAATCCTAGAGTATCTAGGAAGGTGGATCTTGGCCAATAGTTATTTAAGCTAGGAAATTAATATATTTTATCTTGTTTTTGTTTCTATTATATACGGCATCAATAAGATACTTTCTAGACTTGTTGTTTTCACTATTATTTCTATGTTTAAGCTTAATTAATACTTTGGTTTTCATCTAAGATCCAATGTTTGTTTGTATCAGGGTTTGAGCTTACTAGTAAAGGCTTTGGGTCAATTTTTCTAAATAGGTCAATTCAGCCCACAAGGGTGGATCCAATAAGTTGAATTTCACAAAACTATTTAACAACATATATAGCCTAAATTTTGAAACCTTTAATGAATATCATTTTTAAGCTTTTTAGTTTAATGCGAGAGAGATTCTTGTATTTTTTTTTTGAACGAACTAAATCTGACTTATCAAAGATTAACTGGCTTTATGGCATCATTTGATTTCATTCCAATAGTGCTAGTGTCTTGGGACAGGTTTTCATTGTGTCATACTCCTATCAAACGTCTTTTGGCTTTTCAGGATCGGATCTCAGTCTTGATTATGGGTTGCGTGATCACGTAATCATGAGGTTCGCATAAGTTGTCTAGGTTTTGAAATAAGGTAATATCCTTTTATTTCTTATATTCTTGTTTTTGTCTTCCACGTCAATCTTTCTTTGTTTTGGGTCTCATCTTGTTTCAAATTAGTTTTGGTCAGATTGTCTTCTTCCTATGTTATTCTTGATTGGTTGCGTTGAATTGAGTCTTTTGGTATAAAAAAAGGTGTCATGTATTCAGCAAGGGATAGGGAACATGGGAGGATTCCATAACAAGAATGGAAAAAATTAAGGCTTGGTATAGGGGTTTTAGAACAAGAAGTTGGTAAGTTATTCTATGACATTCAACCTTCTATGGAAAAGGAAGAACAATGATGCAAGCATGAAAAACAAAAGAAATCAGTTGTGGTTATTATTCAAAAGTATTTGTGTAAGTGGTTAGTAAGGCGTGCTTATTTGAAGAGAGAGGAAATAATACGGTCCAACCATGGATTTCTCTTTAAGGGTCTTCAATTTCGTGCTTGGGTTTGATAAGGAGGCAATCCGACCAAGATTGTGATTTTCCTTAGAATTTAGCTTGTGTTCCATTCAGTCATGATGGGTTTTTGGCATGGGATAGTTTTAGCAAGCCCTGGTTTGTGCATGATGATAGGTTCGGTCCATCTGTTTTATGGTTCATTCAGTCAAATAAGATCAACCCATGTATGGGTATGATTTAGGGATCAAAGTAGGCTTGTTGGGAGTTTGTCTTAGGTTTGATTTGGTTTACATTAATAAGTATGAGTTTGGGTCATATTAGGTCAAAAGTTGGCTTAGGATAATTAATATGTTGAGATCCTTTTCTTACAAGGATCAATATAATATTCTCCTAAAATTAAAAGGGAAATTCATTCATTATTATCCCTATTATTTAGAAGAATACTTAGCAACAAAGGAGAAAGTTTCCTCGTCATGCAAGGAAACTAATAGGGGTTGTCATATCTGAATACTTGACTTGGAAGGATTATTTCATGCTAAAGATTTGATTCGCCTACTCAAGGAAGGAAAGTGATGGGCGGTTACAAGGTAAATTAATTTCTAAGATTGTTTTTCAATGTTCTAAAAGGAAATCCTAGTCCTACAAGGAAAGAAGACTTCAACAATTAAATTTCTATTTAGATGAGATTTCCTAGCATCTAAAGGACTTTAAAAATTGGTTAAGCAATCCTAGAGTATCTAGGAAGGTAGATCTTGGCCAATAGTTATTTAAGCTAGGAAATTAATATATTTTATGTTGTTTTTGTTTCTATTGTATGTGGCATCAACAGTTCATGATGTATTGAGAAAAGGATGGATAAAGCAAATGACAAAAAAGTCTAAGCAATAGAGTTTAAGAAATGAGACCTTATGTTAACAAAAATTCCACCACTACCTGGTGAATACCATAGTAAATAGGTTCCCAATTATAAAGGTCTGTATGTAGTGAAAAAGGCATTCTCAAGAGGAGCATTATTAATGATAGAAATGGATTGAGAAGATTTGATTAGGCCCGTAAACTCCGATTCTATAAAAAAATATTATCCATGATGTATAAGCTTTCATCATATCAATAAAACGAAGTTTTGGCCAAGAAATTATCTTTCATTTCTTGCACTTACCTGTGGATGCTTATCGAAACCAAAGAGCTCGCAAACACATCTTTATAGCCTTGCATGATCTTATAGACTTAACTCATTTCTTTTAGCAAAAATCTTTTCTCAAGTGGAATTTTGAAAAATTCAACTTGCTTTTGACTTCAGAAATAATTCAATGTTTGTTTAAAATAACATTTGACATTCTATTTATATAATGACAAATGAATCAAATAATTCCTTTATTGAGGTGACTAAACTCTAAACCACAATTTATGAATTGTAAAACGAACAATCACCCTCACACCATGTCTCTTGAGCCATGTTTTAGTTGTATGCATAATTGCTTGTAGTTTCAATGATCTTGGACTCATGAAATGCATCTTTTTGTAAAGTTAAGACCATCACAATGGATAAGATCAAAATTTATTGGTTTTAACCTCTTGCACTTGAAATGAGAAAAAAAGTCATTTGTTATCTCTTTCACGTTCTAAAATAAATATATCCCTTGTGGTTCCTTTTATAGCCTGAATAATTTTTTTTTAAGAAAAATACCGACTAGGATCGTATCCCACACTAACACAAGTGAAATTTCAAATTTCAATAATTGATGAAAAAACCATGAGAAAGCCAAAAGGAAAAGGAGCTCAAGCAACTAAAATGCTAGGGAGCATGCCCAAAACAAAATGGGGATGCCCTACCAAAACAATAAAAAAATAAAAATCAAAGAAAACTACAAAAGAAAAAAGATTGAAAGACAAAATGTGTCAAGCAAATGATAGTGATCCTAAGTCTTTTAAACTTTGAAACACTTTTTAAGCTTTATAAATCCCTTTCTTTCATAGTCAAGAGTTATAGCCAACATTATATGCCTTTAAAAGTCTTTTCTAATCAAGCATGCAAGCAATCTGGACCAATAAATGACACTTTCAAAATGAGAAAGACTTTTTCATAAGAGTGATGATATTGTGAACAAGCTACTCATTATTATTAATGCTAATAAAATGAGTACTAAAAAAAGATATTTTTTTCTCAAATAAAACCTTAAGCTTTTACTCGAGCCTCTTGCTTTGAAACCCACAAAAGCAAAAGGTCATCTCATCATATGCCTTTAACAATTTCAATCTCGCTAACACAAGAACAAATCATCCCTTCTTCCAAAAAAAAAATTCCCCAAAGAGTTACAAGATTTTAAAAACAATATGTTTTAAACTCACATCAGAACAATTTTTGTTCTCAAAATGCAAGACGTTTAAGATTTCAGAAATCATTCTAGGTAAGGATTTCTTCACTAAAACCAAGCTAAAAAAAGAGAGAGAAGGGTTGCTCAAAGCTATTGTTTGTCTAAGTCACTAATAAAGCACAATTGGGGGTAATGGTCTGCACAAGGGGGCAATGTTATATTTAAAAGGATATTTGATCCCTTCAAGGTAATAGTGAAAACAATTCCAGCAACAAAACATAAGGGCATTTTGGTTTACAAAATGCAGTTTGATCATTTCAAGATAACTAGTGGCACTGAAAGTTGATAGTAGAGAGAATAGAGTAAAATGAATAATCCTCTCAAAATAATCAGTGAGACAAAGAATTTCCAGCAAATAAATGGATCATGATAGGCACTATAAAGGCTGAGCTGTGTAAAATTACAGATACTCTAGAAAAAAACTTATATAGGTCAACTCGAGTAGGTTAGAAGCTATGTGATCAAGAGGACTCAAATTAAAAATAGCAAACCTCATTAATCAAGCAACAAAGAGATTAAGAAGAAATAAGGGCCTAATTTCAAACTAGGCAAAGATACAAAAATGCAATCTAATTCCAAAGCATTAAATAATGTGTTTTTGTAGAAAATTCAAAAGAAAATCCTTGATAGGGTCCATTAGACGACAAGCCACCTTAAAACAAGCAAATTTGAAAATACTTCTGAAAATTTTTTCACTTTAAAAAAATCTTTATACTTTTCACCAATGGGTAGGTCACCTAGAAAATGAAACCAATGTTGAAATCACTTATATGTATTTCACAAACAGGAAGGTTACCTGGAAAATAAAACCAATGTTGAAATCATTTTCATGTATTTCATAAATGGGTAGGTAACCCTAAAAAATAAGACTAGTGTTGAAATCACTTTCATGTATTTCACAAATAGACAGATCGCTTGGAAAAATTAGACTACTATTGAAAAATATTTTAATTTTCACATTAACGGTCAGGTTACTTGGAACAATTAGACCATTTTTGAAAAAACTTTATATTTTTCACCAATGGGCAAGTTGTCTGAAACAATTAGACTACTTTTAAAAAATCTCTGAATTTTTCAACAAACAGGTAGGTTGTCTAGAACAATTAGATCACTTTTAAAAAATCTCTGAATTTTTCAGTCAATGAGCAGATCGCCTGAAACAATTAAACCATTTCTAAAAATCTTTGAGTTTTTCAAGGTAGATCACCTCTTAAATGACCAATTTTAAGAATTTAGTTTTTCAAGTTAGGTTACCTCTTAAATGATTGTTTTGAAGTTTTGCAAGATTTGTTTTTTTTTAAAAGGGCTTTCATGTTTATTTTTCTTCATAAACTTACTACACAAAGTCAAAAGAAAATAAATTTTTCAATGTCTTTACACCATAAGTATTGTAAAGAGGAGGCAATTGTCATAACCTAATTTTAGGTTTTCCTAAAATTTTGCATTTTAAAAAAAAATATAAAGAAAAAAAAGAAAAAGAAAAAGGAAAAGGAAAAAAGGAAAAAAGGAAAAATAATACTCTAGATCATTTAGGCATGCAAAATTATTTAGAATGCCAGGTGGATGGATAACTTAGGGTGTTGTTAAGGAAATATTGGAAAATGGATTTAAAATGTGGTCAAGACTACACAAATTGAAGGTTTGAGGACCAACATAGACAAGATTGTCAAGTTTGGAAGTCAATTTGACCAAAATTTAAAGAATTAATAAGTTTAAAGATTTAATTGAACTTTGAATTGGTTTGATTAATGTAATCAGGGTTAAAATTAAAGGAATTAGAAGTTTGAAGGGTCAATCGAGGATCGGATTGAAGGAACCAAAAAACAAAGACCATTTTGTAAGGCACACAAAAATCTAAGAGTCCAAATGAAAATTTCAGGGGTGAAATTGGAAAGATTATAAAAGATAAGGATAATTATGGGTTTAAGAGAAAGGTTTAAGAAGTTCAAAGGGCAAATTGAAAACTAACATTAACCTAACTTAATTCCTTTTTTAGTAGACGACATGTCACCTTTTTTTAAACCAAGGATACGAACGACATGTTGTTCGATCATTATTCATTTTCTTCTTCCTTTTGAGCCAAAGAAAATCACTCGAGAAGCCATTAAAATGGCTTCGGTTCAACCCAATCTTCCTACCAAATTGCACTAAATCTTATCCAAATCATAGATCAGATTGTCTATTCCAAATCCTATTAGTTAGTTCAGTTTCCTTTGCCCCCATGATGATCATTTGACACAAAGAAAATTCATCCTCAACAATCCAACAATGGCAGGATTGTTGGTGTTTTCTTTCCACTAAACTTAGAACAAACTTGGGTTGTAGTTATCTCTATCCACATGATCACCATCCCAAGAGATTAGTGATGAATTTTGTGGAAGATGATCTTATATTGGCCCTCTAAAAGCCAAAGGAAGGCCTCTATCACAAGGGAGAGAAAAAAGGACCAAGATGTTTTTTTTCCAAGAACCTTAGTAGCCATCACCTTCAACCTCTAGAAGCTCACCTTGCAAAATTTCTCGTACCCATTTAATACTAACATTCAAGATTCTCATCATCCAAACACTAAAAAGGTTATCCTTATCATAAGTCAAATATAACCTCTTCTCAAGCAGGCATCTTTATCCCTAAAAGATTGTAGGTTATTTAACAAGAACAGATATGATGCGAACCCTAGCGGAATTTAATGGTATTCGCGACCCCAAGATCAATCTGACCTAAGTTTGTTGAGATTTGAACGAGCTTACCACAATGAAAGACTTGCTCCAAGACAACAAGACTATAAACCAACTCGATCACAACACCTACACTTGGAGACGAGCAAAAGAATTATAAATTCACAACAAAGAATGGTCAATTCTTTGAAGAGTTGAAAGTTCAATCAAGAACCAAGATTGAGTAACCAAAATTCGTCTACAATGCTGAAAATATCATCAAAAAGTCTGACCTAAAAATATTTCTAAAGAGTATTTAAACTCTAAGCCAAAACCCTAGTTTCCCTAATGGGTCTCACATAAACCCAATTTAAATAATAATCAATCCAAGCTAAAACTAGCCCAAACTAATTAAAATAAACAAAATAAACAAGTCTAAAACCCAAACAAATTGTCTCCTCTCAAAATAAATAAAGTTTGATAGCCCAACTAATTAAATAAAACAAGTTCATTGTTTTCGTATTCTGTCTAGCAACAACAAAGCCCAACTTAAAATGGATGGTTCTCTCTCGTCTTAATGAATTAGAAGGCATGCCAAATACCGTTGGAAAGGTATGGAAGTGTAGTTTCCAACCCAATTAGAATCACATCAAAATTTGATCTGTAGCTCCAGTTATGACCAAAAGAGTAACGAAAGGTCAAACTGTCCGAATCTAGTCTTCTTCTCCCAATCCTTGTGTAATGGTCTTGGTTCCATCAACAAGCCCCTCTTGAATAGGAATCAGATTAATCAAGGCTTGCTCTTTATTATTAAAAATCCTCTTGAAGTCCACCTTAGCCCATGTATCTTGAAGAAGTGCATTGAAAGCTTCTTTGAACTTCTTAGCCCTAAGCCTAGTAACTGGACCAACTGGAACATCCAAGATCCTTTGATGGTTGGATCGCATCAAGATATCAAGGCATTTTGGAGTCAAAACATTATATAAGTTCAATGTGTCACAGTTGTCAACTTGTCATCCCTTTTACAAGTATGGGATCACTTCTTGTCTTTCTTTTTCAAGCTCAATCTTGATACCATCAACTTTTGCTGAAGTATTTTGGGACCAAGTTCCCTTTTTTTTTTTTTAGATCATGAAGTATGTACTATAAAGGGTTTGGGTTTGTCTCAAGAAAGTAGAATGAATAAAGTAATTAGTCCTCTACAGATGCATTCTTATTTACTATTGAGTTTTGTATTCTAGCATAAAAAAAGCTTTAAACTTTGGGGTAATAAAGAGAATCCATAGAAAAATAAAGATGTATAATTGTTAGATGCATGACTTTACTTGTAAAATAAAGGATGTTTTTCCCTTTTTGGTACAAAGTGTTTATGTTAGTCTTGTTAAAAATTATGTCCCTCGCGAAATAAAAAGGAACCAAGACTTTTTTATGGTAAATATTGTTTTATTCACTAGATGTTTGCATGTGTTTAATCCTTACTTGGAAGACAAAAGTATGAACTAAGAATAATGAATGACATACCATTTTTTAATTGAAATACAAATAAGTTAAGCCTTTGTATGTAAGGTTTTATCATAATTAGTTTTTGGCTTTAAGTAGGTTATATGGGTTAAAGTTTGTATGTGAGTCAGGCTATTTTGGCTACTTTTCATTTTGGGCTAGTGTGAGTTTTGTAGTCTATGTTTTTCTATTGAGCTGATTTTATATGGGTCAAGGTTGCACGTGTTTTTCTTTGGGCTTCTATCTGTTAATTGCATGGGCTAGGTTCATACATTCTTCTTTCTTTTTTTTTTTTTTTTTATCAAAATGTAAGTATATTAATAGATCAAAAATTTATAGTGCTGAAGAACCAGCAAGTTCATAAATAGTGATTTACAAAAGCTGGGAACAGACTCCCTGAAAAAAACTTTACATCTAAGCCATAGCTAACAAGCTTAAATTAACAGACAATGGTTATGTGAGGAACCATAAATTACAAGGTTCCCAACCTAACACAAAGCAAAAGTCAAGACACGTAAGCAAGAAGATGCCTTGGGCACCAACTGAAACTGAAAACATAAAGAAGAGGCCTTGGGCACCATAAATTACAAGGAGTGACAAACATGAGCATCATGCAGCACATCAAAATTTCAAGAGAAGCAGCAATAACCAATGTGATCTGCTCAACAGTAGAGACTATATGGACTGCAAACCAAAGAGAAGACAACATCCCATAATAGAGAACATCCAGAACAACCACCAATATGGTCAACTCATAGAAATTTGAGTATGATTGCGCTCATGAAAGTGCAATATCATGTAGAATAAAACCTGAAATCTCCGAAAAACATATTCAACCAGTGTGCAGAAGTTTTCAAAAACTCTTCGATACCTTTCTTCCCATATCAAATAGATAACAATATTGAGGGAGACCCTTTTCATCCTGGCAACAATGTTCCCCCCCCTGATATTAAGGCCCTGAACAACACTACTAATGGTGGCCATATCCCTGTAGAGCCGAAGCCAGGATTTCACCTTTGACCATAAGAGGGATGTCCAACTACAAGCAAAGAAAAGGTGACTATGGCTTTCCTCATGATCCGGACAGAAGACACAGCCAGCATCAGTATCAACAAAGTGCAGCATATCTCTTTTTCTCAGCCTCCCAAGCAAAGCAAGCCAAAGGATGAAACTATGCCTTGGTAAACACCAAGGTTCCCAAACAACCTTAACCTATGACACCGAGGTTCCTTTGAATCTCAAAAACTTATAAGCATGACTCGAGAAGGGCTCAGAAATATTGTCCCAACTTTGTATCATAGAGATCACTTTTGATTGACCCCCACAGTCTGCAAGGAGCTGATTGCGAAGAGTACGAAGGGACTTCCATAGGGGAAAAGAGGTTCGATGTAAATGAACCAACCAAATGGAACTATCCTGCAAGTAAAAATGGTGCACCCATCTAATCCAAATCGAGTCAGTCTTTAAATGGATATTCCATAGCTGTTTTGCAATGAAACAACGGTTCCTTGCCTTGATAGCATAAAGCCCCAGGCCTCCTTCATCCTTTGGCAAACAAATGTGTTTCCAAGCTACTAAGGTAAACTTTCTCCTGGCTATGTTACCAGTCCATAATAGGTTCATACATTCTTGTTTATATAGGTTTTGCATTTATTTGTACTTTATTCGTATAAAATTTATTTTTATGGCCAAGTTTTTTTTCTTTGTGTATATATAGTTATAACTCATTTCTGGGTTATTCCCCAAATTCATCTTCTTTCTTTTGAAAATAAAAAAAAATGAAAAAATAAAATAAATACTGACATTTTAGCAAAAGTAAGTTGAGAGGATTTCATATGTAGAAAAAATCAAACTGAATTTTAGATGGAATCAGGAGCCTAATTGTACCATATTTTACCCAAAATTGGAGAGACAATGTAAATTCAAGGTCAAGTTACATGATTATTGGACGAATCTGCATAAAACTTAAGTCTAAGGACTTAAATTTTAAGAATTAATTTAGGTCCAATTGAAGGATTTAATTAGGTTCAATTATATTTTAAATGAGTCAAATTAATTTTATTAGGGGTTTAATTGGTGAAAGATTTAAGTTTGGGAGCTTAATTTGGGCTTAATTGAGAAGATTGAAATTTTAGGAGACAATTTAATTTTTACAAAGTCAATTAATTGAAATCAAGGGTAAAATTGCAAGAAAATCAAAGTTGTAGGGTTAATTAAGGGCTAAATTAAAGAAATTCGTTGTTCAAGACCATTTTGAAAAGGATGCCAAACTCTAGGGACCTAATTGGTTGGAATTAGGGGTGAAATTGAAGATATTTGATAGTTTAATGGTCAATTAAGGGCTAAATTGAATAATTTCACAACCATTTACCATTTTGAAAAAGATGTCGAACTCCGAGGACCTAATTGGTTGAAATCAGTGGTGAAATTGAAGAGATTTGAAAGTTTAATGGTCAATTAAGGGTCAAATTGCATAAATCCAAAACCAAAGATCAAAATGAAAAAGACGCTAAAATCTAGGGCTGACATTGAAGTTTACCGGGGATAAAATTGAAAAAAATTGAAAGTTTAAAGCCAATCAAGGGTGTAATTAAGAGAAATCATAAATCAAAAGACTAAAATGAACTTTACCAAAATAACATCGTTTTAGGTTAACTATTCCTCTTCTTCTTCAGGTTTTCACCCGAAAAGGCTGGTCAGGGGGCTACCTTCCCAAGGCATTTAATGTTTCAACTCTCCACCAAATTTGACAAAACTTGCATGCAAATGATGACTTGACATCTAACTACACTCCGATGTGGTCTGTTGTGGCTGATTGACGCTATAATGGTTGTGGCAACGCCTTAAAGTGACCAACCCGACCAGCCCTTTCCTGTAACAAATATGACAGTCTATGATAGCCATTTTCAACCAATAGTTGGGATCTTTCCAGGTTGAATCAAGGGCTAAAATTTAGCACCATTAAAGACAAAATATCCATCTTCCACCCTCTATAAATAGGGGTGGATTCCATGGTTAAGGGGAGGAGAAATAAGAAGTAAAGTTGATAAAAAAAAAAAACCATTTCCGCCTAGTTTTTCTTTCTACCCCCTCTTGGCCACTACTTTGGTCATTTCCTCCGCCATACCTCAGCCATTGTTGCCGCCACAAACCACTCATTGACCTTCCTTGCAATACCAGGAACATCATCGGCCACTTTGTTGGCCAAGTAAGCCTTCCCCTTTGTATTTTTATTCCTTTTTTTCACCCCCTGCCAGCCATTACAAGCAGTGGTGGCATAATTGATTTGCATGCTAGGCTGGACCGATTCCAACCAGCCCCTAATGTTAAGGTCGAGTCTAGCCCTGCAAAAAAAAAGAGAAAAAGATAAGCATGTTGGGCTGCCAGTCAGCCCCACTCGGCTTGGGTTAGCCTAGTTGGTTGGGGAAAAAATAAAACAAATCCAAAATTTCCAAGGGTCATTTCAAAATATTTCTAGTTTTCTCACTTGTTTTTCTACCAATTTTACATAATATCAAGTTGTATATTTACACTATAAGATACAAATCCGATATTAAGATATATGGTTTTCTCCAAAACATTTCTAAAAAAGTTAAAAATTAAAAAAAAATCTCAAAAATTTTAAATTAATTTTCTGTTTTAAAAAAATTAAAATGTTTTGTTCTCATACATGAATACAGATCCGGTATTAAAATATATGGTTTTCTCCGAAACATTTCTAAAAATTAAAAATTTAAAAAAAATCTCAAAATATATATATAACAAAGATGCATCTTTCTCATTTTTTGAAATGCAAAAATAGATATCATAACTAGTTTATGATTATCCGCTAGAGTTTAGCTAAAATATCAAATATCCTTCACCGATCATTTTATTCACTTTATATTCAAAGTGTTAGGGTGTAGTTGTAGACTTTAATATTTTGGGGGTGTAAAACTACACAATAGACTATGCCCCCAGGTATTAAAGATGCAACATGCAAAATAAATGCGGTGCTAAAATTTAGACTTTAGAATGGTTAGGATGTAGTCCAATAAGATAGAGACTCTCTCACAAAGGGAGATCTTTCTTTGACCTTAGAAAAAGACCAACAAATATAAATGTAATCTAGAAAAACAATTAAACAATAATGCAGCTTATCTTAGGTAGGGTGCATTGGGGTGATGCATCTTCCCCTTGCACAACTAGTCCTTTACCCAGACTCTCGTAGATCATTATGTTTCTTAGTAATCATAATACAAGGTGGCAACTCTTCCCAACAACAACTTAGGAGGCACTTTAGCACACCATTCGACGTCGCCCCGCGGCATATATATTCTCATGTGCTCTTTAGCATTTCCATAAAAAAGCCTAAAAATATTTTGCATGTTTTAGCATTTTACAAAAAAAAAAAAGCATTTTCACAAAAACAAAATTGCATACATATTTAGACTTTATAACAGGTTTATAAAACCCATTAAGACTTAGCCAAAATTAAAGGCTCATTGAGTTGACATCCAAATTTTCAAAATAATAAAACCCTAACCCTACTTTTAAAATTAAAAAAAAAATGTTTTTCCCATGTTTGAGGTTAGTGGACTTATAGCAAGCCATTGCCTCGAACAATCAAAACAAAAACACACTTCCTAAAAAACAAAATAGCTCTTAGTCAAAGCTCTCAGTCGGAGAGAGAATCTAGAGAGAGATGCTTTCCTCCTTCATGGAGATGATTCCACTGTTTCGGCTGGTAAGGCATAGAGATTGACTTTCCTTTGGTTACTTTGTCTTGATTCCTTGCTTTGATCCTTCTTCCTCGTTCCATCCTTCTCTATTTTTCAACTTTTTCAAATTCTCGGTTCCCCCCTCTCTTCTTCTTTTTTTCCTGCCTAAGCTTTTCAAATGGCTAAAAACAAGAGGAAGGTTACAGCTACTACAACACGTGGAAAAGCCATATTGCATTCTTCTGTTCCCGATGATCATGACCATGACCGATCTATTGTTCTTGCAGTCCAAGCTCCCTCGGCTGTTCTTACTGGTTCCTCTTCCTCTGTTCTTCACTCTATTCCCCCACCATTGGCCTGTGCTGTGGGTCCTGCCATTCTACTGCCTATTCCTGAGGTTACTCCTGTTCCTAACCCCTTGGAGGCTGTTACTGTTGATGATTGCTCAGAGGATGAAGATGACGACCTAGTTGAAGCTCTCTTGGAAGAGGAACAATTAGATTGCTCTTTCTCTGATGACGATGGTGAAGACCTGTCCACCTCACCTTCCCTGCTTCCATCTACTGCTGGTCTTACCCCCCCTTCTACTTTAGAAGGTCGGCCTCCTTCTTCTACTAAGGTTGTAGGAGGCTGTGCATCCTCTACCATCGGTGTTGTAGGTTTTTCTCTTGCTTCGACGCCTGGCAATAAGGTTTGGAAAGATCTTTTTTCTGCCAGTAAACCGACTGCTCCATGCACAAAGCTTCAGAATTTCTCACCTGCCAGTTTGAAGTCTGGAACTTGTGTGCAGTAGGATATGTCTCTGGTAAGCACCCTGGTTACAAGGCTCTGCAAGGTATTATCTCTTCTGTTTGGAAGTGTGAAGCTTCACTTACTATTCATGCTTTTGGGTGGCTAATTTATAGATTCAACCGTGAAGAGGACAAGTCCTTTGTTCTCTGTGGCGGTCCATACCTAGTGTATGGGAGACCCCATATTTTGAAACCGATGACAAAAATTTTTGATTTCTCCAGTGAAGAGATGACAAGAGCCCCGGTTTGGGTCAAATTCCCCAACCTTCCTCTTTGTTACTGGTCTCCACCCTGCTTATCCAAGATAGCTAGTGTCCTGGGCAAGCCTATCCAAAGTGATCATATGACATCCTCTCTCTCTCGTCTGTCATATGCCCGTGTGTTGGTTAAGCTTGACCTACGAGAGGACCTCCAACACTCTGTGGTGGTGTCCTTGCCATCTGGTCCCATTCTCAACCAAAAAGTTGTCTATGAAGCTTTGCCCAAATTTTATAACCTTTGTAATGTCCTTGGCCACACGCGGCTCCTCTGCCCCAAGGCCGCTGTCAGTCCTCCACCAGCAGGTACCCCTTCGCCTGTGGCTGGTAATGGGAGTGTTTTTCACCGCCTGGGCCCTCAGATACCTCCCTCTGGTGTGTCAGGACACAGTCAACCTCTACCAGTTCAGGGTCTTTCCAAGGATTCCTCCGTTACAGCTCTTGTAGAACTTGAGCAAGCCCCTTGTGATGATGCCTCTGATGGTTGGATTGTGGTGAAACCTCGAAGAAAATCCAAGAAGCATATCAGTAACTCACCCAAAGGGAAGGAAGTGTTTGCAGTTGCAGCTGTGTCTGCTTTGTCACCAAGAAGTGATGTTCCCTTTGACTGTGCAGGGGTGGTTAATTCACTTAGTACAGAGGCAGTAGTTGATGCAGGTGTGGATTTGGGAGCTACTTCTTCTATGGCATCCCCAATTTTAGGGGAAGATATTTTGGCCACAACTCCTTCTGATGTCCCCCCCTTGGGTGAATCGGTCAACCATAATATGAAGCTCCTCATTCAGCAGAATCATGCTGGTAGTAGAAGGGACCCCCCTTCTCCTACACCACCATGACTTTTTATTTTTGGCTTCCCAGGGGTTATATTCCCCTGCACCACCCTGTTGTAGTGACATATATGTCCTGCTGCTCTGGCTTCTGTGCATACTTTTGGTTTATGCATAGCCTTTGCATAGTGTTGCTGTTGGTCTTTGCTAGGTCTGGGTTTTTGTTTGCATGGGGCTGCCATGTCATTTGCTACAGGGCTCCTCCGTTGCTTTCACATCCTGATTTTCTTGATATTCTTTGTTGCTGATTTGGGCGTAGCTGCTGGGTTGGCTCATGCAGTCTGGTTGTTCATCTGTCCACGATCGAGCGTCCAAAGTTTTGATGCCTGCATTTGCAACCAATCAGCTTAGTTGGAAGGAGAATCTTCTCCCTGATACAGCCGGCTTTCAGACCTCCAAACGGATGCTTTCTTGGTTTACTTAGTTGGGTTTTGATGGGCCCTTGGGGCTGGGTTTTTGCTGTTGTGGTTCGCTGGAATAGGTTGTGCATTAGCCTCCTCTCTAGCTGGATCGTCGCATTGCAAGGAATTTTGTTTCCTGGTCACTGCTGGGATTTGGTCCTCCTAGTGGATCATTAACTGCTAGTTTGTTCCTTTCTGTATGTTTATTGCCACTCGGCTTTGATATTTGATCAAGGGAGCGTGTTCCCTTTGCTATTAATGTAAGCTTTTCTTGCTATGGTTTGTTCAAGGGAGTTTGTTCCCTTTACCTGGATATATAAGTCTCTATGTACTGCGGGTTTCCAGCTTGTATCGCAAGCTTGTCTTGCTCTTTTTGATTTATACAATTCTTACTTTTGATCAAAAAAAAAAAACACACTTCCTAAATTTTCAACAAAAATAATTTTTGTCAAAAGTTTTTTTAAATATGTATTCACAATGTTGGAGTCATGAATATTTGTATTCATCAATGCTAGAATTGATAATACATTTAATATTCACTAACACAAGAGTTAGGAGTATTAGCATTAGAATTAGAATTAGAAATAACTTTTAGCTCAATATTTACTAGTGTCAGAGTTAAGAATATTTATATTCACTAATGCCAAGATTAGAAATACTTTAGGTATTCACTAACATAAAAGTTAGGAATATTGAAGCTAGAATTAAGAATTATTTTGAACCTCAATATTCACTAACACCAAAGTCAGAAATATCATACCTGCTTTTTTATGTAATATTTACCAACGTCATAGTTAGAAGTATTTGTAGTTAAATATTCATTAATGCAGAGTTGGGAATATTATAGGCAGACCATCGATAACATAACACAACAATCCCTTAGCAATTTCAGACATAACCAACAATGCAGTCTACCTCATATAAGATGTTTTAAGGTGATAATATCTTTCCTTTTACATAATTAGTCTCGCACCATAAAACTTCTATTGACCAGTTAGAGTTCCTAATGACCATAATACTAGGTAGCAACTCCTTAAACAAAAGTTTTCCCCTTAAAGAACATGATGCCAGAAAATATATTATATTCTTTTTCTAATTCATAATGGTCGTCGCGATGTTGGGTGCAACTATCTTTATGAGATCCTTCTCAACACTAGTCAATCTTCCCTCATATAAGCCATCTTAACTTAATAAGACTAGACTCGTAAGGAGGAATCTTTAATGAGACTGGTTAGCATTTTGGACCGTTGATTATTGAACTTATTGTGATTCTCTTTAGGTTCTGAAAGATTATGTGACAACCTTATAATCTTATAACACCTTTATTATAATTTGCTTGGTAATAAAAAGAGGTTCAATATCCTTCTGCAATTTTATTAAGGCTCCTCTACACTATGGCTCAATGAATCTTTGAGGTCTTAAGAAAAGGTGCCTTCCAGGATCTACTTTAAACAATCAAACGAGTAGGTGTAATCGACCAACAAAACTCTTATCCTCAACATTCAAAATGTGGTCAAAATAATCTTAAAGCTTGGTATGATGCTTTGTCAAAAACACTATAAGCATATAAAACTTCATAGAAAACTAATTTAGTAACCTTATCATAACCCTAATGTATGACCTTTCACACTAAATCATTCTTCTATGAAATATTTTGATCAAACATGTTTGTTATATGCTTTTTTGACCTTTCTTTTATATGCTAACAAATGATCTAATACATAAAGTATTACCTCATCCTAGTCCTCTAACCATTTAGCATTGATAATTTAAAATATCAATTGTACACTACATAACCTTTATAAGTGAATTCAAAATATAATAGGTGGTCCCATAACTGGGAGGGTCCATATGTTATTGATAAAGTTCTAAAGGACTGTGCATATCACCTAGCAAACCAAGATAGGAAACTTCACTATTGATCGATCAATGATCAATATTTAAATAACTATCACCCATACTAAAAGAAAATGCTAGAAAAAGGTGCTCCTAAAAGAACTATACTGAAAATCAGTAAGCATTACTAAAAGATTCATTAGAGGTACCAATTGAGCCTATTACAAGGTCCAAAACTAAAAAGATATGAGAGGAATTAATTAGGTTGATTCAGGATGTTTGGGTTAAAATTTTTTTTAAATTTGTTAAACTAGACCTTCATGTATTGTTGAGCTATATCTGAAGCTACAAGTGGAATTTTACAGCGATTTAAGTTAGGATGGAAATTAGACATCTCAAGATTTCCATATATATATAAGAGAATGATGAGTTTGAATTCAGGATTGAAATCGCAAGAAAACAATCCTTATTGTGCCACGCTTCCTTATGCGACAATAATCCTTCTTCTACAAGGAAAGATTTCCGCAAAGTTGGTAGTTTGGGAGTTTTTTTTTTAACGAATCCTTAATTTTCAAGGATACCAAATTGTTAGCTTGCAGATTAGACAAGGAGAGGCAGTTTTAGGCTTATTTTTGCTAATATGTACTTTTACACTAACAAGCAAGGTTGTCAAAAACGCATTTTTAATATAACATAGAAAATACAAAATAAACTCGGATCGTAAAAATAGATCGTAAAATCATAAGAAAATTTTTTTTCAGAATCTTTGCACTGGTACCTGTAGCTCAAACCAACTTCCCACCTTGACCAGGGTTTATCTCAATGATATGTATTGTTGTTCCAATACACATAGTACCAAGAGACATGCAACTTCCAATTTGTGAATTGATATCAAGGTGAAGCAGTTGTTTCATCATGTTACCACGCATTAAATTAGTATTGCCAGCTACATCTATGGTAAGCTACAAATAAGAGCAATCTCACATCTGCTAATAATAATACATCATAAGAAAGAAATTGATCAACCCATCATGAATAACTTAATGAATGTCTCTTCTTTATGCAGAGAAGAACACAAAAAGCAATGACAAAATCCCAACTTTCCTCTTCCCTTTATCCCTCTATATATTCTTAAGAAATCAATGTTGGAATAGAGATGAAATTTAAGAACAAGCTATTAGAAACCACTGACATGCCACATAGGAAAACAAAGCCATGCTTTTAGTTGATAACATGGAACAGAGATGAAAGGGTTTTGAAAGCTAACAATCCATTCAAAACTGGTGCAGGAATAGACTGCCAGTTGCTCTAAAAAACCTAGACTAATGGCAGAGGGAAATTTATTCCTAAATCCACATGTTCATAGCATCTCAATTTGTAAACCCAATGGTCTGTTATGTGTGGGTCCCTAATACATTTGCATGGACCACCCGAATTTCTACTCCAAGAGAGAGAGGATGCCCTTGCATCATTCATCCCTGTAAAGGAATTGAGCCTGAGACCTCCTAGCTTGCTCTGATACTAACTAATGTAGGAACAAAATATATGTTGCTCCCAAGAGCCTAGATTATTGGTAGTGAGTGAATTTATTCCTATATCCACTAAATCATGGCATCTCATTTCATAAAACCAATGGACCTTTGTTTGCTGCTCTACCCCAAGAAATGGAGGAAGCCCCTGCATCAAAAACCTTATGCGGGACCTCTTATAAACTTTCCAGATAATAATAATCAGGTGAAGTCAGAAGTCCAACTAGTATACATTTCCCTTCACAATTAAGCCACTCTACCATGAAATGAAAACATTTTAAAGGATTAAAAAATTATCTACAAAAAAGAAAAGAAAAGAAAAGAAACTCTTATCTTCAATAAGCTTAATAAAGACTTCATCAAAATGGGATGTTTTCTTCTCTTTTCCCCCCCTTTCACGTTTCTAAAACAACAAAAAGCAACAATTAAATGCAAACCAATTCCATCCCCATTTTCCCTCTCAATTCTTCAGCAAACAAACCCCTCAAAAACCTCATATTTTTCAATGCCTTAGCTCACCACACACACACACACACACACACATAATTGTAAGGAGCTGTTTGATATTAGGCACTCAAGTCTTTTTGTATACCAGACAATTCGTTGCCATGAATGAGGAGAAAGAAGAAAAGACTAGGGCTTGCAGTTGAGAGACAGTTACACGTGAGATGGTCCAATGATTTAGACTAGGTCGGTCTTATATGTGTTGAAGAGAAAAGTGATCAATTAGACATCTTTGTTTCTTCTTCTTTCATGCAAAACGACTTGATTTGTCATTTGCCAAAGATGTTTTAGCCGGCGTGATGTTTTACACATGATATGATCATTAACAACTACAACACTGTATACAACCAGAAAAAAGACATGGCCCTCTTCTGCATAATAAAATATGACAGAAAATATGAGAATCCAACAAGCGAACCTGGTTATATATTTGTGTTGCTGGTGAGTAGAGAGTCGAGAGTGAAACCAGCGGTTGCGCTGCTGAATGCTAATGTTAATTTGTTAGGGCTAAGGCTTGAGATTTTGAGAATTTGAGATTTGGGGAAAGGGAAAAGGCTGAAAGGGGAAAGGGATGGGTATAGTGTCGGGGCGCAATGAAATCAAGAGATAGAGTCAGCAGTGAGTAGATTTTAAATTTTTTAGCAAACTCATGAAATCGGTCCGGTTTTACAGATTTTAACGAGTTCGATTGATTTTGTGCGAATTTGACCGAGTTTCACCCGATTTTACCGGTTTTCGAGTTTTTAACCCGATTTCACACGTTTTATCCATTTTGACTCGTAAAATCATATGATTTTACGAGTCAAAATGTGTTTTTAATAACATTGCTAACAAGCATAACTTTCAATCTGGCCATTGGATTGGGCTAACATTTAACCAAAAGATTATAAAGGAATTTTTTTCTATAAGGCTAGAGTTTTATAGCAATCAGATATAAAAGAGAACTAATCCAAATAGAAAAAATGATCTTAAACCAACTAGAAAAATAATGTAAATTTTGTGTGAGAGAAGTTGCTCATACATTAGGTTCTTCATTGAACTTTTCTTGGACTTAACTAAGATCAATTATCATTATGGTGTTCTTCCTGCACTTTTAGTTCTTAATTCTTTATAATCATCTAGTTAGGGTTCTTTCATCCAATAACTTTAGTGTCTTGGTTCAGGTAATCATTGTATCAGGTTTTATCTTCAATTTAATTTTAGTTTTTCTTGGGTTTCTTTCTTACGTGTGGGTTTTAGGGTTCTTACCCTGTAGGTTCATGTCAAACTAAATGATTGAACAAGAGATAACAACATTAAAATCACTCCAAGTTTGTGTTGATTATATCTTATGGTTAATTAGTTAGGCTTGAGTTCAAAAGTCGGTTCTAATTTATGCTTCTCTAATGATTGCATGAATTTAAACTATTATACAACCAATTAATATTAAAAGAAGATTATTATTTAAATAATGCAAAGAGAAAATTAAACTTGTATTTCAAAAAAATTCAGTACATGATCATTTTTCAGTAGGGAAGTAGCTATTGGTCTTAGCTTTAAAAGATTTATAAGATAAATGAACCCTACTAAGGCCATTCAAAGCCTTATTCCTCAATGGTCTATATTGCCTGAAAGGGATAAGGTGTTTATGTTGACTCCTAAAAAGATATACATTTATTTGTATGATCTATGACTTTAATATTTCTAAATGTCAAATCAACCTTAACCTTCGTGAGATCCTTCTCACTACTAGCCAATTATTCCCTCATATAAGCCACTTTAACTTTTTAAGGCTGGACTTGTATGAAGACATCTTTAATGAAACTAGTTAGCATTTTAGACCATTGCTTATTTAACTTCATGTGATTCTCTTTAGGTTATAAAAGACTCATGGACAACTTTATGATATTATAACACCTTTATTATAATTTCCTTAGTAATAAAAACGGACTAATATCCTTATGTAATTGTACCAAGGCCCCTTTGCAATATCTTAAGGTCTTGGGAAAAGGTGTCCTCTAGGAGTTGCTTTAAATGATCAATAGAGGCTTTAATTTTAAAAATAATATACTTAAGAACAAGAATGACCATAACCTTTTTAATATTGCCTAAGAAAGATTCTCTCAATTGGTTGTTTTCCTCAAGTTTTGTCTTAAAATATGAGATATCAATTAATGGAGGAGCAAATAATTAAGATAATAGATCATCCAAAGTTTCTTGATGCAAAAAAAAAAAAAAAGGTTTTCATTAACACTAAAACTATACAAATTTAAAGCTTCTATTAGTTTGAGTCATTCCCTTTGATTATTCTCAACACGGTCATATTTTCATTCTCATACTAAGAAATAAGAATTGAGATATCATCCACTTCCTCATTAGATGGTGCAATTTTTGTCACATCTGGGGTGACTAAATTGGAGCTCTAAGATTTTATAGTTTCCCTTACCATCAGATCAGTTATGTTGTCCAATACTATTTGTGCTTTTACAAAAACATCTTCTAAGAATCTAGGCACACTTTCAACGTCAAAAGAGGATACTTTTAGAGGCTTCATCATTAGAGGAAGTTTATAGTAGTACTTGAGGAGTTCCAGCTAGTACTTTAGTAAGATCACTTTGTTAGGTAAAAGTAGTTGGAGCTGGTGAGACTTTAGAAGTAGACAATAGAAGAACTTCAATAACTTTAACGGATAAGAATTCGTAGGTTTTAATAACAACAGTAGAGGGCACAATTGTTTTAAGAAGGTGAAGTCAATTATTTTTGAAATAAACACCAAAAACAAGGGAAAATCTTAAGTTAAAAAAAATATGTAAAAAACCAAACAAAGTGATTAAGAGAACTTACTTCAAGCCTAGTCCTTAGTAATTAAGGCTTTGTTTTCTTTTTATTCAATAGATGGAAGAGGATAATGAGGTTTAATAGGATTGAAAATTGATTTTAGATCATTTTAGATTATGAGACTACATAGAGAAGTGTTGTGATAACATAGACAATTAATAAAATGTAATAAAAATAGTTTGAAATAAGTGATAAAATGCCTTTTGCTTAATTTAATAGGAAGGCTGGCTAAATTTTTTCTCTTGCTCATTTTCTTAAGTGATGTGTCATCAAATAAGAACTCTACTATCATATCTTTAAGGAAACATTATAAAAAAGTCCCAAGGTTTTACTAAAACATAAAAACAAATTAATGACTCATGTTGAGAGATAAATCCATTACTTAGCAATGATTGAGGTGATATCCTAATGTCTCGATTATTTCCTTTACTTGGTCCAAACTATAAAAAATTACTCTTTTTAGACTACTTTTGTTCACACCATCTAGTATAGAAAGGGTATGCCTTGAAAAATCCCAATTATATAGCCACTAGGTAAGGGGTAAGGCTCATAAGAACAAGGATTTTTCCTTGGAATAAGGTATATTACTAGTTTGAAATGCAAATCTTTATAGGTTAGAATTTGTTTTTTGAAACAACAATGTTTTTAAGCTTCTCTATATTTGACTTTTGGTTCTTTAGTAGCAGTATCCATTACAACCCTGCTTTAATTGATGATATATGGGATGTTACTACATTGCTTCTATTAGTGAGATTTAGGAAAAAAATCTATATATTTCTTTAAAATATTGCTCTTCAAATAAAGATATTAGCAAGCTTCTACCTATAAAAATGGAATTGAGGTCAAGGTTCGTTCTTACATTACTTAACTTAGGCAATTACTCATGCATAAACCCATTAGAGCACCACAAAGATGTTTTATTTTATAATAGAAGGCTTATTATCTTCACACCTAGTTTGACATTCCCCAAAAGCCCTATAGATGTGGCCTAAAACAAAAGGATTTAAAGCTATAATCCTATAATTTGCTAAAACAACTTCTATTTTTAGGTGAGATTTAGTGTTTTTTTTAATTTAAAAAAATAGATACTTTCTTATCCGTTATAACATAAAGGTTACATGTTCTCTAAAGGAGGGTTTGCATTTTCTTTTCCCCTTTTCATTAATCTTGTAAACTTTGGTGCACCTTCAACAAGTTCTCAAATGGAATGGTATAAATTTTTATAGTTGCACAGAGTTCTTCACTAGCTAAGTAAAAGCCACTTATTATGGTCAACTGATAAGAACTTAAAAGTGTATTTTTATTAAGGTTTTATATCATCATATTGCACTTAAATTATTATTAAATTCCCTAACTTAAGCACATTTTTTAATAACCAGTCTAATAATATCTTTAATTTATGGAAAATATTTGGTTTTAATGCAGGAAGGACTGATTAATGTGTTTAATTATCAAAATTGGGGTTTATGTGAAGAGACAAAGAGAGGGCTAAGCTTAGAGAAGAAATCATAGTTGGATTGGTTCTATTCAAGCTGGAACCCCATTTGTTTTTAGGTTATAAATGGAGCTATTGACATCGAATTTAGGTGTGGTTTATCTTTATAGAAAGCTAAGATGTAGGCCTAAAATATTCATAAAGAGCCCAAGATTCAATGTTATTGTTTTTCAGTTCAAATCCTAGAAAACAAAAGAGAAGTCGAAATTTATCTTACAGCCCAAGCATTGTTTAGTGTTCAATCTGTATCTGGAGTTCTAGAAGTCCAAATAAGCCTCTCTTTTTTTTTAAAGCTGAAACAAATACCTATAGCTTTCATGAAAAATATTTGTTTAAATTATGAGATAATGTTTTGTCCAGCCATCAAAATAAATAACTAGCCACCTAATTAATTTAGCTACCATCAATAGTTCTATATTTTAGCTTATAAATGGAGGCATTTGCTATTCATTTAGAAATCTTGGTTTTTAGATCAAGATCCATGCTTTTGCTTTCTTTTTTTGTATTTTTATAATATTCAAATTTTATTTCATGTTATATTATCATTAATCTCTTATTTACACTTATCGTTTTTTCTTTATTATACTTAGTTAATTTATATCACAGTTATGTTCTTATCTTGTTTATTTATGTTTTTTTTTTTAATTATGTTTAGTTAAGTTTATTGTTGCCAAGGTGAAAGGGTTATACTAATGGTGTAAGAATAAGTATAGTATAAACTCAACATGAAATTCAGTATTTAAATTCAAGAAAGTTTTCTATGAACATGTGTTATAATTGTTATCTTAATTAATCTTAATACCCTTGTCGCACCCGACATCGCGGTGGCCCTAAAAATAATACTCGAATTATGGAAAAAGAACAGATTTCTGGCATCTTGTTCTTTTAGGGAAAATGTCTCGTTTAAGGAGTCGCCACCTAGTATTATGGTCACTATGAACCCTAACTGGTCAACAGAGATTCTATGGTACGGGACTGGTTACATAAAAGGGAAGATATTATCACCCCTTAAACGTTCTGCCTAAGGCAAACTGCATTGCTGATTTTGTCTTAAATTGCTAAATATTTATTGGTTTATGCTCTGATGGTTTACTTGCAATATTCCTGACTCTGGCGCCAGTGAATATTCAACTACGAATAATTCCTGACTCTGGCGCCAGTGAATATTCAACTAGGAAAAAAAATTATATCAATATTTTTTATTCCTTACTCTAGCACCAGTGAATAAATAAATAAAAATAAATTTATTTTTACACATGCACATATTTTTTTATTTTTCTAGCTAAATAAAATAAAATACAACGAATAAAAATAATATAAATTTAAACCGGTATTTTATTCCTGACTCTGGCGTCAGTGAATAAACCAATAAATTTATGTTATTTTTATTCATGCATACACATTTTATTTTTTTACTTTTTTTATGTTTTTTTCTATTTTTTGGGCTGGGCCCAGCTCAGCCCACATGGGCTGGGTTGGATCCAGCCAGCCCGGCCCGGTCACTGGCCCAAGCCAGTGACCTGGCTGGGCTGAGCAACACGCGTGCGTTAAGCACGCGTGTTGCTACACTGTGCAAGTGAATTAAAATTCACTTGCATAGTGTAAATGCTAATTTAGCTGCAACAAAATGAAGAAGAAGAAGCCGCTTACCTGGTCTGCTGGATGCGATGGAGACGATGGCGAAGCTCTGGCTGGCCGAGACTGCCTCCTCTCCTCTGCTCCTTCTTCTGCTTTCCTTTGCTTCTGTGTCCACCGATTGCTTTCGTTTTCCAGCAGCTTTTGAAATGATGAAGGAACTAAGAAGATGATGAAGACGCTGGCTGGATTTATTTTGACTGATTTTTGGGTCTTTCCTTTGTCTGCAGGGACGAGGACAATTTCAAGGATAATTCTCGTCTCTGTGTGTGCTGCTCTCTTGTTCTCTCCTTCTCTTTGTGTATTATTTTTTGTGTAAGGTCAGTCCTTCGGGTGAGGGAAGGCTAGTTTTCTGTTATGGGGGTTCTGGGAAAAAAATCTTAAAAGTTCCTCTAGTTTTTGTGGTTCCTTCCCCCTTGTGATTCCTCCAGTCCCCCCAGTTTTTCTTTCTGTAGTCCCCCCTCGGTTCTGTCCTTTTTTCCCTGTGATTCCCCCTCTGTTTTTTTGTTTCTGTCTTCGGGTTCTTCCTTTTTCCTCCACCCTTGTGACCTTTCGTTCTCTGGCTTTTATAGCCAGAGAACAATCCGTTTCTTCCAACCATTGATTGCAGGTGTAATGGCAGCGATGGCAGCGACGGGCGTCTGTTGAAGAAGATGAACAGCGTATCCACAGACGGCGCCGTTTTGAAGTTTAACGATTATTTGCGTTTTGGCCCTTGAAGTTTTAAAAGTTTTGTAGTTAAGCCCCTAGTTCAAACTGTAATTGGCCCCCTGCATTTGCGCGCAATTTTCAATGTAGTCCTTGGATTTTAATTTTGCAATTTTTACCCCAAACTTTAATATTTCTTCAATTAAGTCCCTGAATAAGTTAATTTAATTAAATCCAAAGTCCAATTAAGTCTAAAACTTATCAATTCTCTAATTAAACCCCTGATTGGATTAATAAAATTAATTCCAAGCTTAATTAAGTCTCAAAACTTATCAATTCTCCAATTAAACCCTTGATTGGATGAATTAAATTAATTCCAAGCTCAATTAAGTCTAAACATTTAATCAATTCTCCAATTAAACCCTTAATTGGATTAATTAAATTAGTTCCAAAGTTTAATTAAACCCCAAAACTTCCAATTATATTGCCCTTAACCCAAATTTTAATTCATTCTTCATTTATTTCATTTTACTTGTTTTTTTCATCATTATTATTTTGTTTCATTATTTTTTTTATCCTTTTCGCTAAATAAAATAATAATAATAATTAAAAATGGTCAAAAATTAGGTTATGACAACCCTGCTTATTAAGTGGTGAGTTTAAATTCATGGTGTATAATCTTTGGCACAATAAATTTTTTATTCTTTCATAGCCTACCACATGAAAAACGGCACCTGTGCTAGGAAAAGATCTTGATTTGTTATTGACATAAATTAACACCATGAATATTTGACAATATTTATAAGTGTTGGCATTACTCAAATAAAGTAATTAAAAATAATTAATATAATCATGTTAATAACTTAAAAAGAGCTATTAATAATAAATCATCTTATTGGAACTTTTTTTATGTGTGGTTTTCATTTAACTAATAAAAACAGTTTGGATTATTTTATTTGAAATATCATTAATGAATTCTCTAACATTGGCAATTGTTTTATCTTTGTTAAATCTTTACATTAATATCACATCTTTTAACTTCTTTTAGCTCTGTTTGTTTTATTATTTATGGTTTTGTATCCTTAACTTCTATGTGGATCGACCTCAATCTTCCTGAGTTATTTATTACTTTGACGTTTCTACAGTTGGGAAAAGATATCATTTATTTGATCGTGTCACCAAGTTATAAAGTGTAATGGTTGGTAATCTATATCTAAATATAAAAGCATTGCTAGATTTAGACCATAATAAGAAAAGGGCAGTCATAAGATCTTTGTTAGGTTTTGATATGATCCTTAATAGATGAATGTCAAAAATCTTTTAACGACTCCATTATATTCCAAAATGGTCTTGCAAATTAAACTATTTAGTGTAATTTATGGGAGCAACACTTAACTATGGTGGCATATTTATACATTCTTCTTCCAAATGTGTATATTGACATATTTGTCTTAAAGAGGGATTCTGTCTTTTAGTATCAATGATAAAAATGAAAATATTCATTATCCTAAGGTATTCTATAATATAGAATGAAATAAGACTTTCTCTTTTTGCAATATAAGTCGCACTCTTAATAGACCATTCATTATGAGAAAGGTAGTTTAAAAACTAGTAGTGGCGTAATATAAGGGTTGATTTTGGAGTAGAACTTGAAGCCACCATTTTAATCCTTGAAAGAAGGAAGATTATATTGGTTTCTTGGATTAAATCTTCACAAAGAAAATTTTTGCGTGTGAAAAGAAAATAGGAGTTTTGTTCTGTAAAAGATGAAGAATTAGGAGTAATTTAAGAAACATAAATGTCTTGCCTGAAATCCAAAGAACACACCATTTTCAAAACTTAATTGATTGACAAGAATGTTTGACATGTTTTAGGTGAACAATGATATTTACCATATCATAATTAGTTAGATTTAATTAATTGATTTCAATAAAAATGTGTTAGGGTTAATATTTCTTCATTTGAAAAATAAAGCATTATAAAGGGCAATGTCTTCATCTAAAATAAATATACACATGTCAATCATAAAGAAAAAATGATTGTTCATAAAAAAAAATAGGGGAAGAGAGCTTAAATTGATTATGAATCAAAAGCAACAATTGAGTTGGAAGAATCCTTAACCGATTATAAGAGTTAAAGGAAATAGTCGACCACTTGACTAAATGACCATAAGTGATAATCAACCAAAAGAGTTTGAACACTCATGGACAACCAGAAGATACAATTATATTCATAGAGGAAGTCCTTAATAGAATAACTAATCAAAAGTCATAGATTATCCTATGATATATATATATATATATATATATATATATATATATATATATATATATATATATATATATAAGCTTGTATTAGGATTTAATAAAACTAATTATATGATACCAGTATATTGCAGACCTCTTGATCACGTGGTCAAGCAACCCCTAGCGAAGTAGATAACAACCTGAAAACCTGAAAATTAGGTTTAATAGAACTTTAACCCAAAGGTAACCTTGTACTTAAGAAGTAAAGGTATTGAAAAAAGACTTGGATCTAGGGATAACCATGTATCTAAGAACCCTAAGTATGTGAATAACGTCATGAATCTAGTTAATCTTTGATAAGTCAATGTACAATCTTTGTCTCTACAAAGAAAGGTTGTTTTGTCACAAACAAACAAAAGAAAAACTCACATTTATTCTTCAACTTGTTGTTGAAATTTGCAGCTTAAAAAAACATAATATAGTCTCATCTAACTAACCCTAATGGACTTTTTTTTAATTGCAAGTTAATAGGTCTAAACTAGTAATCAACTAACATAAGTCCGATAATGAAATAAACCCCAAAACAATGGTAATAGGCCGAAACAAAATTAAATTAAAAATAATTATAAATAAATAAAATAGGGTAATAAAAAAAGTCTTCATGCTGAAATTCCTTCATTTAGCTCGAATCTTCAATTTTTGCACATTCTTGGCAAATTTCAATCCTAGCTTCAAACACATCGTTCTCTCTCATCTGGATGAATTACTGGTTCTACCATATATGGTCAACACGCTTGAGATATCTAGCTCCAGATATGTCCCAAAAAATACATGAAAGTCTAGTTTCACAAATTTGATAAGATTCGTATAGTAACTTCAGCCCTCTAAAATAATATGTTCCTGAAATTCATTTGACCTAAACATTTACTGCAATATAGTTCCATATATCTAGTATCTCCCTATAAGATTTAAGATCGATTTGATGTATAGTTTGTGAGATATGTATAATCTCGCAAAACTGGTCAACAGATATTTTAAAGCCAAATTCAGACTTAACTTGGTTCATATCATAGTATTTGTATGGAATTAGAATTAACTATACAAGTTTAAAACTCTTTATAAATAAAGTCAGATACTACTATAAATGATGACCACTCTATATTCAATTACTGTAATTTATTTATCTTTTCCCCGTATAGGGTTTTATTTCTTTTTTCTTTATTACTTTCTTTATTTTCCTACACTTAAGATTCATGTAATCTCTTTTTCCCCAAAACTCCTCTTTTTCTATACAGTGGTGCTTCTTATAGAAAATAGCCCTTTTTAAGGGTTTGGGATGTAGAGTCCCCGTTTCTTGTTTGATACAGTTAGTTGTTGCATCATTATAGATTCAATCTTAGATTTAATTGAAAACAATTTGTTTGAGAATTTCATATCCATCTTATAATAATAATTTTCATAAACCCAAACATATTAAAATTGAACAAAAGTTAGCTCTCAAACATAAATATATTTTTAAAATAATCATAGTTCCAAAAATTTTGTTTAATACATTTGTTTCAATATAATAAAGAATATACAAGAATCCAACCAATAAGATTCAACTTGGCTCACATTTTTGTTCTTAAAGAACTCACCTTTTTTATAATTATATTGTTTATCACACATATTATAGTTAAATTGCCTATTGTGTGATTGTGAATTGTGATAGAAAGTGTGAAACCCCGGAAATTTATAATTTAGATATGCAGATGACTCAGTGAAAACTCTATAAAACCCCAATAAAAGACTTCATCATGATAAATTTAATAATGAGAAATAAAATAGAAATGGTGGTAAATTGTAAACCCCTGATCAAATTTTATGATATTAATAAAATTATTGATAATTCAGAACCGAAAATGGGATGAGCTGGTTAAAATAAAATAAAATGAAATAGTATTGAATTATTAGAAAGAAATTTTAGAAAGAGATTTTTTGCATGGTATTTTAAAAGCGGACCGAGAAAAGGCAATTGGTTGAACGAAAAGGTACCCAAACTTGATATAAGGGTATTTTAAAAAATATAGATAGATTTGCTATATAAATAACAAAATTGTGCAGAAATTAACTAGGAGGGTCGAACGAAAGAAGAGAGAGAAAGAGAGAGAGTACCTTGAGAGCAGTCATTCAAATAGTTGTATCTTTGAATTGCCCCATTGGATTAGTATAGGTTTTGGATAAATTATGCTTCTCACTATCCTCTAACATCTGACCGTTGAGATCTCTATTTTATGGTTTGGTGTGAGAGATATAGCCATCGCAACATTTCAAGGAAAACCTGCCTGGTCGCTGGCAGTTTTCGCCTTTGTCCATCGTTGGATCCTGCTCAATTTGTGATATGTGGGTCATATTGATGAGCTCTTCATTATGAACGGTATAGATTGGGATTAGATACTCCGACAAGAAGTTATTCATCGAAGAACAGTATATTATCAATTTTCAAGTGTGTTTAGTTTTGTCTTGATCTAGGAAGATGAAGATCTAACTGTTAAAATGCTATGATGTTTTGGTATGTGTTTCATGGTATAATGGTGGTTAATTTCATCGTTTGGATTGTATTCATTCGGATTAAGTTAGGAGAAACTGGAACCTTAATTAAACATTTGTTTAAATTAGGTTAGCAAAAATGAAATGAATAGAAAGTGTGGTGGCTTGATTTGTGTTTCACCATCAAAAGCATGCTAATTATGATTTTAAATTGAATAAAATCCTTAGTGTCTTTCCTTAGGCATGTTCGGACATATTATTGATAGCAAGAAAAAGGAGATATTGGTTGTCCAATCTATGTATGGAGACTTAACAGTTTTATCACCCACCTTTCAGCTATAGTTAGGGAACCAAAATGATAAAATTCCAGATTGGGTTCTTCATAAAAGTTGTAGGTATGGATGTTATCTTTTAAATGAAATTGACGTCGTATAATTTGGAGTTATAGAAGAGATGCATGTAGTAAGGTCGTCAGGAGTTGAAGGGACTCGATCGGTTGGGGAAACAGGTAGGTGCATCGCACCTTGTGTTTTTAATTTGTGTAAACTCATTGATAAATTTTAGAATTTATTGTTTTATTGCTTCGATAAATATTGTAATGAATAAGAGTACCTTGCGTACAACGGTATAGATCAATTACTTAGGATAATGTTTGAATGAATATGTGTACCTTGCATACAATGGTATGGATCAAGATAGCTAGGATAATGTTTGAACGAACATGAGTACCTTGTGTACATTGTTATGTATCAAATTAATTATGTTATTATTAGAATGAATATGATTACCTTGTATACATTAATAGGTATCGAATTAGCCATGATAACTTTGGAATAGACATGATTATCTTACATACCTCGGTATGGATTATATATACACAATGACTAGGAGATTGGAGGAAAAATGATAGATAATTGGTCAACATAGTATCGGTGGCTAAGGATACATTATAATGATACTTAGCATCATGATGAAGGTGGCAAGGGCATAAATTGATACTTAGCATTGTGATGAGGGTGACCAAGGTTATGTGAATGATACTTAGTGACAGTATTGTTAGTAACTAAGGTTATGTATGAATGATACTCGGCAACTGTGGTTACAATCTATATGATGTTAATAAGAAGAATAAAAGGGAATCGGTACAAATGGAAGGTTGAGAAGCCATTGATTAGCTATTCGGGTTTGAATAGCTAATGGTATCGATGAGGTTCCATTGGTACATTAGCTATACGGGTTTGGATAGCTAATGGTATCGATGAGGTTCCATTGGTACCGGCATTTTAGATGACATTGGTTAGCTATCTAGGTTTGGATAGATAATGGTATCGATGGGGTTCTATTGGTGGCGGCATTCCTTAAATTGATTAGTCAATCCCGAATAATTGGGTGACTAATAATGTTAGTAAAGATTTCTAACATCAGCATGGTTACTCCTGGTTAAGGAAAAAAGATAAGTTGATTAACTATTCCAGGTCGTGAATAGTTAATGATATCAATGGGTCACATTGGTATCGACAACCATTTCTAGTGTGATTAGCTACTCCAAGTAAGGAGGCTAGTGACTGCAAGGATTCTTGACATCGACAACTTTGATAGTAAACCAGATATGAATAAGAATTGATTAATTATTTTTGGGTAGAAATAGTTAATGATATCAATTGGTTGTATTGATATCAGCACTTTAAATGGAATTGATTAGTCTAACCTGATATTTTAAGACTAATGATACTAATGAGATTCAATAGTATCGGCAATTACCTTCCGGAAAATGAAAGAGAAAATATTGATTAATTATTCTTAAAGAATGAGATAAGCTAATAATGATACCAAGAGAGGAATATCTTAATATCAAGTGAGAATTGATTCATAAGGAGATGGTGTTCAAAATTGTTAAGTTGTATTGAGATTTTCAAAATGAAATTGTTCTCGACAAATGGGATACGATATTAGATGGATATTGGTAATAGATGGAAAATATATGTTGTAAAAGAGATTTATGTCTAATTTTATGTATCAAAAGAAATTCAATAGAAATTATTATCTATCATTGTTATTTTTTGTTACTACCTGTTTATATTTATATGTACATGTTAATTTTTATTTCCAAGTTCATCAGGGTTGCTTCAAGAGTGATCTTAGTTCAGTTACCTTTTACTTTCGACCATGTAATGATTTGTAAATTAAGAGAGTTATCTTCTAAAACTTGAAATGTAGTATTAACCCGTATATTTAGATGTATGACTTTAATCTAATATTTGTAATTCTAAATACCTATTTAACCATGCATGTTTATAGTTGAAATCGAATCCTTCACTTGAATAACATTATATGATGTTATTATGCAAGATATAGTTTATATGGTGTAACAATTGAATTATGCATTGTTATTTTGTGAACTTGAATTGTATAATGTTATTGAATAAGATATGTTGTGATGGTGATGATGAGTTGAGTTGAGTTGAGATCCAGGATGATTGGATCAGATTGCGAAATGAAATTGGAAATGTAATATGAATTTGTCGATAACTTGGGACTTCCTCGTATAGAGGAGACTCTGCTAAAATTTTGGTAGAAATTTCAGTGGAACCTGTATAAAAATAAATCAGGGTTGTTACAGAAAGTGTCTATAAACTTCAGTATCCCTATGGTTTATATATATATATATATATATATATATATATATATATATATATATATATAAACCACCATTGCTCTCTATAAACAAAATAAATTAATATATAGAAACCTTATTTTATGTTCATATCATCAAATAAATTGTCTTAACTAATAATTATGATTAATACATATTAAAAGTTAAAACATATAAAAATTTAAAAAATTACTTTATTAAAACAAATTAAGAAAATGAAAAAAAGGTTACTTCTTCAAAGTTCCTTAAAATATAAAATGGTTCGATCTTTAAAATAAATATTGATAGAAATCAATTTTTAAACACATACTAAGCTAGATTGGTAAAATAAAATAATGGTTTAATCAAGGAGTTTTTATTTCCTTATTTTTTTTATGAAAAATAATTTTTAATATATCTTACAAATTGATTTATTCATCTATATAAATCATACATAAATGTAAAACCTCATCTCATATATGAAGAGCATTTAATAATGCTATATGATTAGAATATACTAGCTAACTTATCCATGCTCTACTACGAGTCGATTTGAAAGCTAGTGTTCAATAAAAAAAATACTATACGATTGTTGTACACCACGAAAAAAAATTAATTATGAAATTAGAATTTGACGCATGCGTTTAATAAAATAAATCAATGACTATATATGTTAATAAATATTAAAAAGAATTGTTAATGATAACAAAAAATTTAATCAAAAAGCTAAGAGATAGATAGAAACTAAAAGATTTGATCTTGTGCCATGGGGAGCAATTTATTTTTTATTTAATTATATGTAATTTTATTAAGAAAAGCAATAATTTTAATTCAATAAAAATCTTAATCTATTAGCAGAATTCCTCCTTTTCTTATGAAGTGTTTTTTTAAAAAATATATATGTAACCTTTTTTCCCCTACGTTTCTTATTTAATAAAATAAAAAAACAATTAGAATAAAAAAAATAGATGATTTGAAATAAAAATAAAAAAAGGCATCTATATAATTACAACTCTTTTATATTATTAACACACTCCTTTTTTTTTTCTGATATTTTGTTTACTATAATATTTATTTTTTATACAACATCTCATTATAATAGTAAAAAAAAAGTTTAAATAAAAAATATATATAATTGTTTTGATAATTTTGATGCAAATTATTAAAAAATATAAAAATAATACACAACTCTCACATCAATAGTGGAAACATTTTGACAGTGTCATTAAACTTGATCCAGTCCAGTAAGTCAACTTAGAGACCCTTTGACTAGGCCCTTTGCCTAGCTAAGGTTTCAAATTAAATTGGGTTGGAGCTAACATCATATGTCCTAGTCAATATAATGGGTCCAAACATCATCGAGTCAAAAACTAATTTCGATTTTTAATTTGACTTGAAAAATTATAATAATCAAATTTTGGATCCCTAAATTTTTTTTATAAAAATAAATATTAAAAAATACAAAAACATTAGAAATTCAATAAAATTTCAAACTGTAAAAGACCAAAATACCAAAGAATAGCCAAATTAGAAGATTTCGACAAGATGGGATGAAGAAAGAAAAAAAATTGAGGTTGAGATCCAAACTTGATAAAATTGAAAGAATTAATTAAGTTTAAGGACTTAATTAAACTTTTAATGGGTTTTATGGATTCAATTAAGGATCCAATTGAAAAAAAATGTAATCATCAAATTTTGGATCCCTAAAGCCAAACATAATCAAGTCAAAA
This sequence comes from Populus simonii, assembly GCA_007827005.2. Lineage (NCBI taxonomy): Eukaryota > Viridiplantae > Streptophyta > Magnoliopsida > Malpighiales > Salicaceae > Populus > Populus simonii. The sequence goes on from VJNQ02000473.1 coordinate 64,818, forward strand.
TCTAATTTGACTTGAAAAATTGTAATAATCAAATTTTGGATCCCTAAAAATTGTTTTCTAAAAATAAATATTAAAAAATCCAAAAAAATTATAAATTCAATAAACTTTCAAATTTCAAAAGACCAAAATACTAAAGAATAGCCAAATTCGGAGATTTCGACAAGATGGGATGAAGAAAAAAAATTGAGGTTGAGATCCAAACTTGATAAAATTGAAAGAATTAATTAAGTTTAAGGACTTAATTAAACTTTTAATGGGTTTTATGGATTCAATTAAGGATCCAATTGAAAAAAAATGTAATCATCAAATTTTGGATCCCTAAAACCAAACATAATCAAGTCAAAATCTAATTTGACTTGAAAAATTGTAATAATCAAATTTTGAATCCCTAAAAATTGTTTTATAAAAATAAATATTAAAAAATCAAAAAAATTATAAATTCAATAAACTTTCAAATTGCAAAAGACCAAAATACTAGAGAATAGCCAAATTAGGAAATTTCGACAAGATGGGATGAAGAAAGAAAAAAAATTGAGGTTGAGATCCAAACTTGATAAAAATTGAAAGAATTAATTAAGTTTAAAGACTTAATTAAACTTTTAATGGGTTTTATGGATTCAATTAAGGATCCAATTAAAGAAAAATCAAGTTTGGAAGCCTAATTCAGATAAATTCACAAAGATTGGAATATTAGGGACACAATTGAAACTTTAGAATGCCAAATTAGTGCAATCATAGGTTTAATTGCAAGAAATTTGAAGTTTGTAGGCCAAGTGAGGGCCAAATTAAAAAGATTCAAGACCAAAGGCTTTTCTACAAAAGGCACGCAACATTTAGGGATGTACTGAACTTTTCCAGGAACTAGAATGATGAAAATCAAAGTTTAAAACTTAATTGTGGACTAAATTGAACAAATTAGAAAATAATAGCTACTTTGTAAAAGGCACCAGACTTGAGGGATCTCAATTGATTTTTATTAGGGGCCTAATTGCATACAATTAGTTAGTTTTGTTTCAATTAAAGACATTTAAGTTTAAATTGTAACAAGAGGGATCAAATTGAAATTTATCAAAATCTCAGTTAGAAAACCCTAATTTTTAGGGTTTAAGTAGACAATATATCACTCGTTTTTAATGAAGAGATTAAGTGGCACGTCGTCTGTTCCTAATTTATTGCCTTCTTCAACCAAGAAGGCTGATCGAGTTGCCACATTCAGGCGAATGAATGTAGCATCTTTGACCACCTTAGAGACTCCAACCACCACCATTTAACAGATGAGGTTCCCTTCTAAAAGTTTGTGCCACCCTTGCTCGACCTTTGTGCCCCACCTGCCACATGCAACCTTGTCTGATTCAACTGAATTTGGCAGTGTTACACCCAACTTTGGATCGATGGTGGGAAAGTTTTAGGCCACCAAATCAATCATAGTTTGATCATAGTTGAAGAATAACACCCCCTCAACAGATTTATGGCTTGGTTGACTTCAATAACCTCCCATTTGCCACAATTAATTCATGAAAAATGCACCCCTAGTCATCCATTTTCAATCAAGTTCCAGTTATGAAGTTCCCAACTTTTTCTAGAAGCTCTAGGAGTTTGTTAGACATTTAGGGAGAAAGAAGATAGAAGAATCTTCTCCTAATATACAGAGGAAAAAAAAGAGAGGAAAGAATCCCCTAGGTTTTAGCTTAATAAGATAAGTACCTTCTTATTGGGGAAGAATTTTCTTAAACCTTGACAAACCAACGAGTAAAAACATGCCTCAAACAAATAAAAAATGCAGCTTACCTTAGGTAAGGAGTATTGGGGGTGATACGTCCTCCTTATGCATAATTAGTCCCTTTATCTAGATTTTGAAACTAGTTAGAGTTTTTAGTGACCAAAATATTAGGTGACGACTCCATTTCTTTTTTAGATAAAGGACAAGAATTCCTTATTCTTTCCACCCAAATCTAAATATCCCGGTCCGGAAAAATAATCGTCATGACGCCACACACGTGCGACAGAATAACGACTCCACTAGGGAGCTTATCCCGTAAACTATGCCCTATGACTATGGGTCATGATTTAAAGTTGTGAAACATCCAACTCATTTCTGAGTGTCTGCTTGGTAATGGTGGGCATACGTGTCTTAACCATTCTTTGTAAGGCCCTTATATTGTCTTTACAAAGACCATCACTAAGCAAATCAGAAACCCTTTTGAGACCATATAGAAACCTATATATATTCACTTTATGACTAGAAATTACCTATAGGATAATGCTCCTGAATGTTTGATTTTCCTAAAAAGGCTTATTTATATTCAATATACATTCTCATAAGCATGCATAAGCATTCAAACACAAACATGTTTTTAGTTTTAAATGTCATCATCATAAGAGTGAAATATAGGTCCCCATCTAAAACAAATTCATAACACAGGATCTAAAAAGAAACTAATGGAAAATAAAGAGTGTGTATGCTTGGACGCTGAATATCAGAAGGAAATAAAGAGCCCTAAATGAGATGTGGCAAGGATAACCAACTTACTTGAGCAAGCATTGAGAACAAGGTTTGTGGAAGCTCCGGTTACTCAAACAATAATAACTCCTAATCTAACATTTATAACTCTCCCTTAACAATAGAATTCATACCCTGGTGGAACATCTTCAAAAAACCAATTCACAAGCCTCCCATACATCCCACTTGTTTGTCCTATACAACCACCTCATATGGTAGGTTTAACTAGAGAAAAAGATCTAAAGGAGAATCTTGCGGTTAAGGTTTATGACAAATAGGCAGAATTGGAAGAAAGAATGAAAGTAATTAAAGGGTCTAATCTATATGACCTAGTGAAAGCAATCGAAATGTGTTTAGTGTCAAATGTTGTAGTTCCAAAAGACTTCTAAGTGCATGAATTTATCAAATACAAAGGAACACAATGCCCACTAGCTCACCTAAAGGCTTACTGCAATAAAATGGCTCAAGTTGTCCATGATGAGAAACTACTAATCCATTTTTTCCAAGATAGATTTAATAATGTTGCACTAGCTTGGTATATGAGGCTCAACAATACTAAGTCATGAGGGTGGAAAGACTTGGTAAGAGCATTTATGAAAAAATACAAGTTTAATATGGACATCACTCTAAACAGATTTAGTTTTTTAATAATGGAGAAAAGAAACAAGGAATCGGTCCAAGAATATACTTAACAATTGAGAGAAAAAGCTGTTTAAGTTTACTCACCCCTAATTGAAAAAGAAATGATCAATCTATTTTCTAGTACTTTCATGGACCTTTGTTTTCTAGTCTTAGAGTAGCACTTTACTGACATAGTGATAATGGTTGAGAGAATCAAGCAATATATAAAATATAATAAAATTATTGATCTAGTTGTGAACAAAGCTACTCGTTATTATTCATGCTAACAAAGTAAATACTAAAAAACAAACAAATTTTTCTTAAACAAATCGAGATTTTACTTAAGCTTCTTACTTTGAATCCCACAAAAATAGAAAATCACATCATCATGTACCTTCACCAATTCCAATCTTGCCATGATAAAAGATCAAATTATCCTTTTTCCTAAAAGATTAAACCTCATAGGAATTGTAAGAAATTTAAAACAAAATTGTTTTAAGTTTACATCAGATAAATTTATGTCTTTAAAAATGCAAAAATTCATTTAAGCCATGGATAGCCTAACTTTGAGCCAACACTTCTTTCTTAACCATTAACCTATTAATTGTCAACCAAAAATACACAAAAGATGCATCTTAGTGATGAATGACTTGTCTTTGGGTTACGATCAAAGATACATTTTCAAAATTACATATCATGATTTCTTTCCAACAATTAGATTTAATGGACATGATCCTTAAAATTTATGAGTTGATTCCAAAAAAAGAAAGATTTTCAAACTAAAAAGGTCATTAACCGAGTTTGCAAAGTCCTCGATAGAAATGACATTGACACTTCTTATAAGTCATCTTTAAAACGTTAAGTAGCTGAGGGCAATACAGTGGACCCTAAGAGGGATAATATGTAATATTCATATCAGCTGGGGGTAGTTTGAAATAGTTATTGACAACGAATGATTTGATAAACTCCTTCAGAAAGTGAGAGTAATGGAGCACCATTTCCCTATCAAAATAAATAATAAATGGGCAATGGTACAAGAATACCATAATCAGAAGGCATCGTCTAACCAAGAGGGCAACATCGTGACTGAAAACATTTTTCACTTCACAAAGAATAGTCAACTCAATAGAGTCTCATTCATTACATAAGGTATATGTTACGTGACAAAGAGATAGTCAGCATATTGATTACACGGACAAAACTTGAGTGGGCTAAAAAGTTAAACTGAGCGACCAAAAGGCTAGATCGGTTAGCAAATCTTTCCATCAATCAGAAGATGATTTTTCAGAAAAGGGCTTATATTTCAAACTAGGTAAAGATACATGAATAAATTTAAAATATTGTACAAAGTTTCGCACAGGAGTTGTATAAGAAAAAATCCTTAATAAATTCAAGCAAGACTCAAGCAAATTAGAACTTGGCAAGGTTCTAAGCCCAGCAACGCTCCAATAATTAAAAACTAGCAAGGTTTTGATAAAGAAAAGTCTAGCAAGACTAGCAAATTAGAACTTGGCAAGGTTCTAAACTAAGTAAGGCTTCATTGATTAAAAACTCAGCAAGGTTTTAACAAAGAAAAAATATAGCAAGACTCTAGCAAATAAAACCTAGTAAGGAAGAGTCTAGCAACGATTAGAACTTGACAAGGTTCTAAGCTCAACAAGACTTATAATGATTAATAATCTAGTAAGGAAGAGTCTAACAAGACTCCAACAAATGAGGACCCAACAAGGTTATGAGACCAACAAGGCTCCAATAAATGATAAGAAGCTCACCATGGAAAATCTTAAAGAAAAATAAAAATATGGCCCATTTCAGAAAAGGAAGGTAAGACATTTCCTTGGAAAATCCAAGTCATCGTCATCAATCATTTGTGAAAAATTCTAGATATTTTTCACACAATTTCCAACACCATTTTGATTTATCAATATCAAAACTCCTAATAACCAAAGGAGGTTTTCAAACCTTTTTCTTTTCTTTACAAACTTACTTTCTAAAGTTCTTTAAAAGACTTTATACTGTAAATATTATAAAGAATGGGACAACTATCATAACCCAATTTTGGATCCTCCAAAATTATTTTATAAAAATACATATTCAAAAATACAAAATCCAAAAATAATTTTGGGACATTAGAAGATAAGCTTTCATTCTGCAAAAAACTAAAATACTAGAAGAATAGACAAATTGGGAGATTTCAACAGGATGAGATGAAGGGAAAGAAAAAAAGAAAAAAAAAGTTGAAATCCAAACTTGAACAAAATTGAAAGAATTAATTAAGTTTAAGGACTTAATCAAACTTCTGATGGGTTTATGGATTCAATTAAGGACCAAATTGAAGAAAAATCAATTTTAAAGATCTAATTCGAATCAATTCGCAAATATTGGAAGATTAGGAACACAATTGAAACTTTGAAATGCCAAATTGGTGCGATCAGGGTTCAATTGCAAGAAATTTGAAGTTTAAAGGCCACATGAGGGCCAAATTGAAAAGATTCAAGACAAAAGACTTTTCTACAAAAGATAAGCAACATTTAGGGTTGTACTAAACTTTTCCAGGGACTAGATTGAAGAAAATTAAAGTTTAAGGCTTAATTGATGATTAAATTGAACAAATTGAAAAACAAGGGCTACTTTATAAAAAAATGCTAGACTTGAGGGATCTTAATTGATTTTTAGCAGCAGCCTAATTGCATACAATTAGTCAGTTTTATCTTAATTAAGAATGTTTGAGCTCAAATTATAATAACAAGGACCAAATTGAAATTTATCAAAACCCTAGTTAAAAAAACCCTAATTTTTAGGGTTTAAACAAACGACAGGTCACTAGTCTTTAATGAAGAGATTGAGTGACATGTTGTCTGTCCTTATTTTATTGTCTTCTTCAACTGAAAAAGCTGATCGAGTTGCCACATTCATGCAAATATATATGTGGCATCTTTGACCACGCCAAGGACTCCAACCATCATCATTCAATAAAGAAGGTTCCCTTCTACAAGGTTGTGCCATTCTTGTTCAATGTTTGTGTCTCACCTATCATGTGGAAGCCCTAAACTTTTTGTCTCAATACAATCTTGTCTAATTCAACTAAATTTTCCAGCGTCACACTCAACTTTGGATCGATGGTGGGAAAGCTACAGGCCACCAAATCAATCATAGTTTGATCCAAGTTGAAGAATAACACCCCCTCTACAAGATTTATGGCTTGGTTAGCTTAAATAACATCTCATCTGCCACGATTAATTCATGGAAAGCACACCCTCAATCAACTATTTTTGGCCAAGTTTTAGTTATGAAGTTCCCAACTTTTTTCTAAAAGCTCTAGGAGTTTGTTTGACATCTAGGAAGTAGGAAAACAGAAGAATAAGAGAGAAAAATCATCTCCTAACATATCATAGGCAAAAAAATGGGATAAAATCCCTTATAATCTAATTTTGAAAAACTACCTTCAAACCCACAAATGGTTTCACAACCGCTTGTCTTTTGAGGCTATCAAAGAAAAAAAAAATCATAGAGAAAAAAAAGATAGGGTAAAGAAAAATCACAAAGAACAAAAAAAAAACTTAGAGGATTAAATCACCAAAAGTCTCTTAATAAAAAGGATATGAAAGATTGATAAGAAGTGGAAAAAAAGAGGTAGAACATAAAGCTCTTGCGTGTAAGAGTGGAAATAGAAATACCAAAGGATCAAAAGCTCAAAGAATGAGCGATAAATTCCAAGCAAAAAAGGTAACATTGTTAAGGTATTCGTTAAACTTTGATGAGGGGGTGGAGCTCAAAAAGCACACCCCTTCCCCTTTTATTCTACTTATTAGAAGTTTGTATTAGATGACCATTATGAATTCCTATTTTAGCAATTTGTTAGTTTTAATGCATTTGGTGCTTTATTTGATCTTTTTCAAATTATTAGTTATGACATGATTTAATGTGTGTATGTTTTGTTTGAAGCTTGGTTGATTGATTAGATTTGTTCATTAAAGTGTTAAATGTTAGTATAAAATGATATTTTGTAGGTTTTGATGTTAGGCTAATCATTATTTTTTTAAGTTATGGCAATATGTTTTAGGTATTGAAGTTGGTGTGGTTTTAGTTGTTTTAAGTTAACCTACCGGGTTTGCTGAAATTATAGACATATTGTTTAAGATTCAAGAGAATGATTTTATTCAATAAAACATTATTTTTGCCTAAGAAAATGTTATTTTTGCTTGTTGTCTTTAGTTGGGTTTGCCTTTAATTCTTTGTTTTTAGTTATTTTAATGGTTCAAACAAGTTGTTTTGAGCATGTTTAAGATTTGTTTGATAAGTTTAGGCTGTTTTCTAGGCTTTTTATGCCTCTTTTCTGGGTTTTTCCTTTGCTAGGCATTTTTGGGTTTGATAAGCTTTTCTAGGTTGATGTTCTTATCATGAGCTTTACTTCGAGTCATTGATTTCAGTGTCATTTTGGTTAATTGATGGTTTTTATATGTGCGTGAAAATGCGTATTAATCTTTAATCTAAGGTTTTTATAGCTTAAGAACATCGATTTGATGACTTTTGATTTTCGTTTCCATCATTTTATTTTATTTTCAATAAAATCAAATAATTATGACTTTGGTTTGATTAGCGTGATGATTCAGTCTCAAAATCTTGCTTAAATGTTGATTTCACATATGTACATACTTTCAATTGGAAGTAATTTGCTTTGTTTTTTAAATCACATTTATGGGTTCTATCTTCATGTTCTTCTTCCAAAAAGGCTTGGGTCTTTGAGCTAAGCAGCCCAACACATATGGCTGGGCCGAGTCCTTTCTCCATAAGATCGTGTTTGGCATGTTTATTTTTTATCGAAGGAAAAACACATTTTTTTGTTCTTAAGGTGTGTTTGTCAAACACGGCCTTAAAACATTTTTTTTAGTCTCAGATTTTTTATCTAGGGCATGTTTGGCAAATATGCCCTCCTAATTTTTACAACAAAGTTTATTTTCTCATTTTGTGCTTTTTGGAAACAAACCCACAAATAATTTCCAAAACAAATTCAATAAATATTTTAAAATTATTTGTGGTTCTCTCGCATATTTTTCCAACCATTTTACTTAATATTGGGGTTATAGATGTACACTGAAAGATATTGACCCGATATTAAAAATACCTGCTTTTCTTTAAAATTTTGAAAACAAATACAAAAATTCTTTATTTGAGAAAAATACAAAAATACTTTTTATTTGTGTGCATATGGCTGAATTCTAAAAATATCATGTATATCTTATAAAAAATAAAAATTTCATTTTTATCATACTTTGAGAAATTAAAAAAAAAACTTAGTTAATGGGTATCACAACTAGTTTGTGATTACCCGTTAGAATTTAGCTAAAATTTAAAAAACACCATAAAAATCAATTTGTATAATTAATATTTGAGGTATGAATTTTACAATGTAATGCATATTCCCGGTATTAAACTAAATGATTTGAGAAGAATACACCTTTAATTTTTTTAGGGTTTAGAATTGTTAGGTTTTAGCTTGATATGATAAGGACTTCCTTATTAAGAAAGACTTTTTTAAAAACTTAGACAAACCAATGAATAGAAACATGACTCGGACAAATATACAATACAACTTACCTTAGGTAAGGTGTACTAGGGATGATACATCTTCCCTAAACACAATCAGTCCTCTTATCCAGACTCTAAGACCAGTTAAGATTTATAGTGACCATAATATTAGGTGGCAACTCCATTTTTTTACTGATAAATGATAAGAATTCCTTATTCTTTCCACCAAAACCTAAATATCCTAGTCCGAGAGGATGATCGCTACAACGCTTAACACGTGTGGATATCTAACCCACCAAGATGGTGTTGTTTTAACTTTATTTATTTAATATCTAGACGATGATGTTTTAGATCGACCCGGGTTACCATAGGCTAACCCATCAAATCCTCTACTTGAGTAATGGATTTATTTGAGTTGAATAACTCTGTTTTTTGAAATCTATTTATTTTTTTATCTAACTATACAATAAAATAAAATAAAAGAAATGCATTGGAAAGCGATCAAATAAAATTTAAGAAGTAAATCATCAAGAGTTGTATAAAAAGAGTGCTTACTAATTTCACAAAAAAAAGGTTATAATTTTAATACAAAAAAATAAACAATGTTTAATAAAATAATTTCCCAAAAATATGTAACAACCCCATCATTTGTATTCAAAACAAATGAGCAAGGACATAATAATTCAATTGAGATTAGGGAATTTTTTTTTTCTTTTCTATATAATCAATAAAAATTCGGCAGAGTTTCCTCTATATTTTTAGATACCAAGTTATCGGCTCTTCTTCCACAAACCCCAATTAACAAATCTCTTACTCGTCTTATCATCCAGGACAGCCTCCTCTCAATACATCACAACTTCTCAATAATCAAATTCACACATGTCTACACAATTCAATATCCCACATTACACAATTCAAAGATTTACAAATAAGGACCATTAACAAAATTATAATCGAAATACATTCATAATTAAAAAAGGAATTCATAATTAAGATTAACCTACACAAAAGAGCTTTCGATAAACTGTAGACGCATTATATTACAAGACAAAATGATAAATTCATTCATTACAACATGATATTCAACAAAATATAAGGAAACTAATCTACTGTTCAGTCCGATAGGGGGATGTACCTGAAAATAGATTTAATACAATAATTCAATTAGACAAATAAAAAAAAGACAGTCATAAAGTTCTTTCTATTTTCTTTCTTTCTTCCTTTCTTTTTTTTTTTTGTAAATTTAGTCAAAAGATCATTAAATTAACTTGCTCATCTAGTATTACATATCAATTAAGTTTCAGAATAATCTATGATGATTTTTTTTTTCTTAATGTCAACAAAATATAATTATTCTTATCGCCCAATTAACACGGCATTACACTCACTAATAGATGACTAATTTTTCTACCAGTCCATTCAACAAGCACTATTGTCATTAGTCTAAAATGTACTTTAACGTTTCACCCATTTATCAGGGTACAAATCCCATTAACCAGGGAATTACTTCTTCATCTCGCCCATTTGCCAGGGCACTAATTCCATTAAATCAGGAATTAGTTCAACAATTTACCCATTCACCAGGGTACTAATCCCATTAACCAGGGACTTTATTCCTCATCAAGCCCATTCACCAGGACATTAAACCCATTAATTCAATGATTAATTCAAAGATTTGCCCAACCACCAGGGTTCTAATCCCATTAACCAGGGAATTAATTTCTTATCACGCCCATTCACCAGGGCATTAATCCCATTAATTCAGGAATTAATTCATCACATCGCATATCTTATTTTCTCAGGTAAACAACATAATAATTTCTAATATATCAACCGCAATTAATCAGATAAAAAGATACATATTGACCAATATTAAATTTGGGCATCGTGCAATTACCTGACGACTGAGCTCGAGCCGAAATTCCCTGCTGTGGTGTCAGCCTGGCAGCCTCTCCTGAATTGACAAATATGTCACATCATTATTCTACTTTTCATATTAACAACACTCAATAAATAAAATCCTTTCAATTATCCTTTCATTTGCCAAAACAAAATTAAGAGAGAAACATGAAAATTCTCTTCTTCCTTTTGTAAATTTCCTCCCTATTCTTTCAATTTTCACATTAACACAATTCATTCCATCATTTAAAACAATATATATATATATATATATATATATATATATATATATATATATATATATATATATTCTTTAAATGTATTTATTTAATTATTTCTACCAAAATTTAAATTAAAAGAAAACATAAAAATTCATGATTTATTCACTCTTTAACATTCATATCATCTCTTTCCTATACAATCTCATCTTATTCAAATTCTTAAATTTTATTCTTATTATTTTTTTTTCCAAAAAAAAACCCCTTCTTCAAGAACACCTACAACTTTGCTCCAATTACTATAATTTCTTACTTTCTCTACTCACTTCAACAACCTTAACACAATTTCACAATCAATTGTAATTTTCCCCAAAATTTATCATGAACCCTAATTCCTCATTTCACAAAGTTCAATCAATTTAAAGCATTAATTCCTCAAGAATCTTAGTTAAAAGAGTGAGGGCACCTTACCAAGCAATAACCAAAGCTTTAACACTTTTGAATTGAGAAAATTTGCTTGCTTGAATTTGTTTCTCCTCTCTTGGCCGAATGCTTCTTTCTATTTGAAATGTAAGTTTTTTTTTTTTTTCTTTCCAGCACAATAACTTGCACTCATATATATATATATATATATATATATATATATATATATATATATATATATATATATATATATATATATATATATATATAATTAACTTTTTTAAAAATTCCTTCTATTTCCCTAAAAGTTTTCTTCCCGCACACCCACTTTTGTACACATATTATTTATTTATTTATTTTTTTAAATGCCTTCTATATCCCTCAACAGTAACTTTTATGATTTTTGTCTAAAATTTCCTGAATCCTGGTACCTGTTTATACCAAATCTTGCCCGGGTTATATCGAATTTCACTAAGTTATTCATTGGTACTTTTATTTTCATGAAATATACTTCTATTAAAATTTTATTCACATTTTCGTGTTTATTTATTTATATATATTAACACTTGAACAAAACATTTTAATTCAGATTCTCCAATATACCATCACTCTTATAATTTTATTTATCACTTTCCATCATTTTTTTTTTGAAATCCTGACTTTTATGAATATCAATAATATTATCTGGGGTTTTACATCCTCCCCACGTCATAATAATTTCGTCCTCGAAATTAAATTCTTACCAGTATTTATGAACAACTCAGGATACTTCCTTCTCATTTCGGACTCTCTTTCCCACGTCACTTCTTTGATTTGTGAACTTCTCCATAACACTTTAATCATAGGAATTTTTTTATTCCTTAGTTCTTTTTCACTATAATCCATTACCTTCACTGGTTTCACTTCCAGAGTCAGGTCTTCTGCAATCTCTAAAGGAACTTGTGGCAGGACTCGAGATGGATCCACTTCAGCCTTTCTTAACATTGAAACATGGAATACATCGTGGATCTTATTCAGATGTGAGGGCAAGGCCAATCTGTAAGCTACCAATCCAATCCTTTCGATGACTTCATAGGGACCAATATACCTTGGAGCTAATTTCCCTTTCATTCCAAATCTTAACATGTGTTTCCAGGGAGCGACCTTCAAGTATACTCGATCACTCACATTAAACTCAAGAGGTCTTCTTCGAACATCTGCATAGCTCTTTTGTCTATCTTGAGCCGCTTTCATTCTGTCTTTTATGATTTTCACTTTTTCTGTGGTGATTTGAACCATCTCAGGTCCATTTCACTTCCTGTCCCCTACCTCTTCCCAACATAATGGCGTTCGACATTTTCTTCCATCAAGGCTTCATACGGTGCCATCCCCACAGTTGTCTGGTAGCTATTATTATACGTAAACTCTACCAATGGTAGATGATCCTCCCAATTGCCCCCAAATTCTAATATGCAAGCCCTCAGCAAATCTTCCAGGGTTTGAATTGTTCTTTCTGTCTGCCCATCAGTTTGAGGGTGAAAGGCTGTACTTAAATTCAATCTTGTCCCTAAAGCCCGTTGTATACTTAGCCACAATCGAGATGTGAATCTAGGATCTCGATCTGATACTATAGACACGGGCACTCCATGCAATCTTATTACTTCATTTACATATAATTGTGCCAGTTTATCAATCGAATCTGTCTTTTTCATAGGCAAGAAGAGAGTAGACTTGGTCAATCTATCCACTATGACCCAAATAGCATTATTGCCTTTTTTCCCTTTAGGCAGACAAGATACAAAGTCCATAGAAATATCTTCCCACTTCCATTGAGGTATCAATAATGGCTATAAAGGCCCTGCAGGCTTCTGGTGCTCCACCTTTACTTGCTGACATACACCACACTTAGCCACATATTCAGCTACATCTTTCTTCATATTTGGCCACCAGTAACATTCTTTTAAATCTTGATACATTTTACTACTCCCGGGATGAGTTGCAAATCTAGACTCATGTGCTTCTTGCAACACTTCTCTTTTTAGTGTTTCATCATCAGGTAAATACATTTGTTTTCCAAATGCTAGCATTCTTTCCTCCAGGATTTGAAAAGAAGTCCCAACTCCTGACTTCAGATTGTCCCTTATTTTGCCAGCTCTGTCATCATTTTGCTGTGCTTCCAATACTTTGTCTCGGATTATCGACCTTACTTGCAATTGAGCAATTAAAAAACCTCTAGGTCCAACTTCTACCTTAGCATTTATCTTCCTCAACTCAAGCAATTCTCTTTCATCATTGTCATCCAACTCAACATCTATCATCTTATTTTTGCGGCTAAGAGCATCTGCAACCACATTAGCTTTCCCCGGATGATATTCTATTACACAATCATAATCCTTAATTAACTCCACCCAACGCCTTTGTCGCATATTCAATTCCTTTTGCGTCATTAGATACCTCAAACTCTTATGATCAGTAAATATTTGAACTCGGGATCCATACAAAAAATGCCTCCATACTCTGAGAGCAAATACAACAGCTGCCAATTCTAAATCATGCACCGGATAATTAATCTCATGAGTTTTCAATTGTCTTGAGGCATAGGCAATCACCTTACCGTGTTGCATCAAAACACAACCCAATCCTTTCCCTGAAGCATCACTGTAGACTACAAATCCTTCAGTCCCAGATGGAAGGGTTAACACAGGTGCGGTTGTTAGTCTCCTTTTCAGCTCCTGAAAACTTTGTTCACACTCATCGGTCCATTCCCATTTTGTCTCCTTCCGCGTCAGTCGAGTCATCGGGATGGCTATAGTGGAGAACCCTTCAATGAATCTCCTGTAATACCCTGCCAATCCAAGAAAACTACGAATCTCAGTCACATTCTTAGGCCTCTCCCATTTCAACACTGTTTCAACCTTTCTGGGATCTACTAGTATTCCTTGAGCCGATATAACATGTCCTAGAAAAACTACTTCTTTCAACCAAAACTCACACTTACTTACTTTGGCATACAATTGATGCTCCCTTGAGGTTGATAACACTTGTCTCAAATGTTGTTCATGTTCCAAATATGAATTGGAATAGACCAAAATGTCATCTATGAATACTACCACAAACTTATCTAGATAAGGTCGAAAAACCCGATTCATTAAATCCATAAACACTGCCGGTGCATTTGTTAACCCAAATGGCATTACTAGAAACTCATAATGTCCATACCGAGTCCTAAATGCAGTCTTTACCACATCTTGTTCTTTTATTCTTAATTGATAATACCCGGATCTGAGATCTATCTTTGAAAACACCTTGGCTCCCTTAAGTTGATCAAACAAATCATCTATTCTTGGGAGTGGATATTTATTTTTTACTGTTGCTCTATTTAATTGTCTGTAATCAATACAAAGTCTAAGGGTCCCATCTTTCTTCTTCACAAATAATACTGGAGCTCCCCAGGGGGAATTACTTAGACGGATAAATCCTTTATCCAGTAATTCTTGTAGCTGAATCTTCAACTCGGCTAATTCGGCAGACGCCATTCTATATGGTGGTTGAGCAACAGGTGTGGTCCCGGGTAGTACATCAATGGAAACTTCCACTTCCCTATCTGGTGGTAACCCCGGCAATTCATCTGGGAACACGTCTGTAAATTCTCTCACTATAGGGATGTTTGTCAACTCTCCAGTTTTTTCTTTCGAATTAAACACATAAGCAAGGTAAACTTCACATCCCTTTTTAACCATCTTCCTTGCAGTCATAACCGAGATGATGCAATTTGGTATACCATTCTTTTCCCCTCTAAAAATCACTCTCCTTCCATTTGGTCCTTGGAGAGTCACCGTTTTCGCGAAACAGTCCATTTGAGCCTTATATACACTTAACCAATCCATACCTAGTATTACTTCAAAATCCTATAATTCTAGGGGAATTAAATCTACTCCCGACTCGAGCCCATCTATACTAATCCCAATTCCCTTGTAGACTACATCAATGGCTACAACTTCACCTAGAGGAGTACTTATCATAAATCCTCTTTCTACCCTGCTAGGTCTTTTTCCTATTTTCCCCATAATTTTATTAGCCACAAATGAATGTGTAGCCCCAGGATCAATCAATGCATGTACAGGTAATGAGTTTAACTGTAAGGTACCTGCTACTACATTTGGGGCGACTCTGACCTCCTCTTGTGTCATATGAAATACTCTGCCCTGGGTCCTGTCACCCTGCATCCTAGGCCGACCTCTATTTCCACTAGCCCCCGATTGTGCTGGTCTACCTGGTCTATCCACAGTGACAGACTGTTGCTGGCTTTGGGTCTGTGGTCTCTGCCCCTGTATGAACTCAGCTCTCCGTGGACAATCTCTACGGATGTGTCCCTGTCCTCCACAATAGTAACATCCTCTGCCTAAATAAGAGCAATCACGCCATCTATGCCCCTCAGCTCTGCAAATATAGCATCGTCCTGGTGACACTGAACAATCTCCTGGATGTCTCTGCTCACACCGAACACATTGAGGATAAGATAAGGCATTTAATCCTGATGCCCCTCCAGCAGAACCTCCCTGAAAAGATGACTGTCTACTAGTAGCCCCAGCACCAGTACTCTGAATAGGCCTAGACACTGCTCCTCCCTTCCTCCTAAACTGGCTGAACTGTCCCTTACCCTTTTTAGAAAGGGGAGGTCTACTTGAGGAAAAGTCGATATTCTTCCTTTTACCCACCTCTGTCTGACTTTGCTGCCCTTCAACTATACATGCCTCAAGAGCTTGTGCTGCCTCTATAAGTTCTCTAGTTGTCCCAAATTTAAGTGCTATTAAGCCTTGTCTTAAATCCTGGCGCAATCCATCTCGTAGTCTGTCAATCATGTATTGTTCGGTGGGAACAAATTGTGGAGCAAACATGGAAAGATCATGAAATCTCCTTTCATACTCAAGTATTGTCATACCCTCCTGCCTCAAAGCTAGAAACTCCTGCTCCTTCATCTTCCGATGATATGATGAGTAAAACTGGTTCTCAAACTGAACTCTAAATTCAGTCCATGTCCAAGACCCCGCAGGCCTCCTAGATCGCACTGTATCCCACCATGATCGTGCCCTATCTGATAGTAAGTGAGTGGCACAATGTACTCGTAATTCCTCTGTCAGCCGAATCTGTTCCATAATGTCCTCTACTGTACGTAACCATCTACCTGCTATCTCAGCATCAGGCTCTCCTAAAAATGAGTCACATCCCAACTCTCGCATACTCTTCACTACCCGAACTAGTGTAACCACATTATCCACTGGTGTAGGGGCAACTTGCGGTATCTGTGTTGCTGGTGCCACTAGGGGTGTCGGTACTGGTAATTGAGGCATCGTCTCTATTACAGCTCTCACAATCTGGGCTATAAACACCGGATCAGCATATGGTGCAGGGGTTGTCGCTGGCACTGCTGTTGTTGGAGGAGGCACCTCTCTTAGATGAGGTGTTGCAGCTATGTGAGAGGCTGAATCCTCCAAAGAATCCTCTCTCTCGCTATGCTCGAACCCGGGATCTTGACCCAGTTCCCGTGCTGGAGAGTGATCCGCCATCTCACCTTGTCTTATGTGCACTACCCTGAACCAATTTGATACCTATCAGATTCCAATTCAATTCCTGAACCCAAACCAGGGCTCTGATACCAAATGTAACAACCCCAACATTTGTATTCAAAACAAATGAGCAAGGACATAATAATTCAATTGAGATTAGGGAATTTTTTTTTTCTTTTCTATATAATCAATAAAAATTCGGCAGAGTTTCCTCTATATTTTTAGATACCAAGTTATCGACTCTTCTTCCACAAACCCTAATTAACAAATCTCTTACTTGTCCTATCATCCAGGACATCCTCCTCTCAATACATCACAACTTCTCAATAATCAAATTCACACATGTCTACACAATTCAATATCCCACATTACACAATTCAAAGATTTACAAATAAGGACCATTAACAAAATTATAATCGAAATACATTCATAATTAAAAAAGGAATTCATAATTAAGATTAACCTACACAAAAGAGCTTTCGATAAACTGTAGACGCATTATATTACAAGACAAAATGATAAATTCATTCATTACAACATGATATTCAACAAAATATAAGGAAACTAATCTACTGTTCAGTCCGATAGGGAGATGTACCTGAAAATAGATTTAATACAATAATTCAATTAGACAAATAAAAAAAAGACAGTCATAAAGTTCTTTCTATTTTCTTTCTTTCTTCCTTTCTTTTTTTTTTGTAAATTTAGTCAAAAGATCATTAAATTAACTTGCTCATCTAGTATTACATATCAATTAAGTTTCAGAATAATCTATGATGATTTTTTTTTCTTAATGTCAACAAAATATAATTATTCTTATCGCCCAATTAACACGGCATTACACTCACTAATAGATGACTAATTTTTCTACCAGTCCATTCAACAAGCACTATTGTCATTAGTCTAAAATGTACTTTAACGTTTCACCCATTTATCAGGGTACAAATCCCATTAACCAGGGAATTACTTCTTCATCTCGCCCATTTGCCAGGGCACTAATTCCATTAAATCAGGAATTAGTCCAACAATTTACCCATTCACCAGGGTACTAATCCCATTAACCAGGGACTTTATTCCTCATCAAGCCCATTCACCAGGACATTAAACCCATTAATTCAATGATTAATTCAAAGATTTGCCCAACCACCAGGGTTCTAATCCCATTAACCAGGGAATTAATTTCTTATCACGCCCATTCACCAGGGCATTAATCCCATTAATTCAGGAATTAATTCATCACATCGCATATCTTATTTTCTCAGGTAAACAACATAATAATTTCTAATATATCAACCGCAATTAATCAGATAAAAAGATACATATTGACCAATATTAAATTTGGGCATCGTGCAATTACCTGACGACTGAGCTCGAGCCGAAATTCCCTGCTGTGGTGTCAGCCTGGCAGCCTCTCCTGAATTGACAAGTATGTCACATCATTATTCTACTTTTCATATTAACAACACTCAATAAATAAAATCCTTTCAATTATCCTTTCATTTGCCAAAACAAAATTAAGAGAGAAACATGAAAATTCTCTTCTTCCTTTTGTAAATTTCCTCCCTATTCTTTCAATTTTCACATTAACACAATTCATTCCATCATTTAAAACAATATATATATATATATATATATATATATATATATATATATTCTTTAAATGTATTTATTTAATTATTTCTACCAAAATTTAAATTAAAAGAAAACATAAAAATTCATGATTTATTCACTCTTTAACATTCATATCATCTCTTTCCTATACAATCTCATCTTATTCAAATTCTTAAATTTTATTCTTATTATTTTTTTTTCCAAAAAAAAACCCCTTCTTCAAGAACACCTACAACTTTGCTCCAATTACTATAATTTCTTACTTTCTCTACTCACTTCAACAACCTTAACACAATTTCACAATCAATTGTAATTTTCCCCAAAATTTATCATGAACCCTAATTCCTCATTTCACAAAGTTCAATCAATTTAAAGCATTAATTCCTCAAGAATCTTAGTTAAAAGAGTGAGGGCACCTTACCAAGCAATAACCAAAGCTTTAACACTTTTGAATTGAGAAAATTTGCTTGCTTGAATTTGTTTATCCTCTCCTGGCTGAATGCTTCTTTCTATTTGAAATGTAAGTTTTTTTTTTTTTTCTTTCCAGCACAATCACTTGCACTCATATATATATATATAATTAACTTTTTAAAAAATTCCTTCTATGTCCCTAAAAGTTTTCTTCCCGCACACCCACTTTTGTACACATTATTTATTTATTTATTTTTTTAAATGCCTTCTATATCCCTCAACAGTAACTTTTATGATTTTTGTCTAAAATTTCCTGAATCCTGGTACCTGTTTATACCAAATCTTGCCCGGGTTATATCGAATTTCACTAAGTTATTCATTGGTACTTTTAGTTTCATGAAATATACTTCTATTAAAAATTTTATTCACATTTTTGTGTTTATTTATTTATATATATTAACACTTGAACAAAACATTTTAATTCAGATTCTCCAATATATCATCACTCTTATAATTTTATTTATCACTTTCCATCATTTTTTTTTTGAAACCCTGACTTTTATGAATATCAATAATATTATCTGGGGTTTTACATATTTATTTATTTATTTTAATGACTTTCAATTAAAAACAAAGACATTATGTCAAGTCGTTGCCAAACTTAGGTTAAAGTCAACTTGATATGACCTACTTAATTTGGTAGGTCTAAACAAGACCCGATTGACTTGTCCCCGGTTTAACTTAAAAAATAAAGATGACATCAATTTAACCTTTTTTTTCTGAATATTGAGACAATGATATTTTGAATTGACTTGAATTAACTCGTGAAACTTGTGGCTCGAATAATGGATCCAGTTGAATTTAATAAGTTTGTTTTTTAGAGTTTATTTTTTATTCAATCATATGATGATAAAACCAAATATGTATTGAATATTGAAATGAAAATATATAGGTGTATGTATGATTTCAGGAAATAAAAATAAAAAAGTGTTAATTTAAGAAAAATTATGTAGTGATTTGATGGTTTTAGAGGAAAAGAAAAATGATTAATGATGATGAAATTATCATGTGATGGTAATGAATACTACTACAAGCATGTCATGGTCTGGAGTAGGAGTTGGGACATCACATACTATAGGTAGATTCCTGACTATAACATAATTATTTAAGGCATTGTTTAATTATGAAATGCTAATTTATTACAATTGTATTGATATTAATAGTGATCGGTTTAGAGATGAAATAAATACAAAAGAAAAGGGAAAAGAAGAATTGAAGAAGATCCGAACTTGATTGGTGGTTTTTAGAATTAGAAGACTAATGATATCAATATAATTTATTGATATCGACATTAATTGAGATTTGATTAGTCGTTCCCGAAATTAGGAGACTAATGATATCAATAGAGTTTATTGATATCAACATTAATTGAGATTTGATTAGTCATTCTCGGAATTTAAGACTAATGATATCAATAGAATTTATTAATATTGATATTAATTGAAATTTGATTAGTATTGATATTAATTGAGATTTGATTAGTCATTTCTAGAATTGGAAGACTAATGATATCAATAAAATTTATTGATATCGACATTATTTGAGATTTGACTTGTCGCTCCTGGAATTGGAAGACTAATGATAACCATGATAGACATTGATATGAGTATATTGTAGATGGACCATGTGTGTGTGAGTATGTGTGTGTGTATAAAGGAGAATGGTAAAGGAAGAATCTAAATGTAATCTAGTTGTGTTAAATTATTTAATTGATTATTCTTAATTAATATATAATATGTTGCATTCTTTTTAGGGTTATCATATTCACGCCACAAGTAGATTTCTTTTGCATCTTTTGATTATATAAGCTAGATCCAGGATATGCATTCTGAACTGTAATATTATTTTGCTTAGCATGTAAACCATAAATGCTTATATTTTGTGGATTGTAATTTTTTAGCCTAAATGCATTTTAACACTTATGTATGTTGTATATAGTATCAGTTTCATAAGGATATGGTGTATATATAATTGCTGGATATATTTGTATGGATAAAATTGTTTTGAGAAACATTGATTGTTGAAAGAAATGATCCAAGATGATTGGATCAGGTAAATAAAATTTTATTGGAATGTGAAACTCTATCAAAATTTCATCAAAAAGTTTTTTGAAATTTTAATTATACGTTTGTTTGTTTTAAAAAAATAAAATTGCTTATATATCTTGAAGAGGATATTTCTTCAAGTGGTGAAAAAAGGTTTGGTGAGGATTCATCAACGACATTGTAATCTTTGGCTTGGATTATTAAAGAATATAATACTCAAGATTGATTTGGTGCTTAAAGTGTGAATGTTGGCTTGCCAAACCACGTTAAAAATTAAGTTTGCAATTTCTATCCATATACTCTTTACTTTAAACACTTTAATTATATTGTTGGTTAATTGTATATAATTAAAGTTTTTTGAAATTTTAATTATACATTTGTTTTTTTCATAAAAAAATTGCTTATATATCTTGAAGAGGATATTTCTTCAAGTGGTGAAAAAAGGTTTGGTGAGGATTCATCAACGACATTGTAATCTTTGGCTTGGATTATTAATTGGGAATGTTATATCAATCAACAAGTCCAAGATGCAAAGCAAGTGAAGATTTAGTTTTTAAGGATTCATTTTAGTGCAAAATGTATAAATCTTTGTATCTTACTTGATAACACAAATTAAAATGTAGTCACACACTTCACATTGCATGCATTATAAGATTGATATGCATTTAGTTGGTTCAAGATTCATTAGATTTAAAACTATCAAGTATAGGTTTTAAGTTGAAGCAGTCGACTGCTTGGCTATACCAAGTTAACCGGTCGATTGCTTATTCATCTGGGATGAACACCTGGGAATATGCAGGAACCACTCAACCTATTGTCCTGACTAATATGAACCGGTTAACCATTTTATCTGTTAAAGGAACAATAATGGCTATAGAACAACTAAAAACACTTTAAAATCATTAATCTCAAATTATACTTATATTTGTGCAGTAAAACCTTCATAATCTTGCAGAAAAGTATATATTTTTATTCTCATAACACTTAAAATACTTTTCAATCCATTAAGTGCTATCTTATGAAATATAGAGAGTGCTATCTTATGAAATATAGAGAGACTATAACTTTCAATTATATTATTTACTCTTTGAGAAAATATTATTCATTTCAAACAATTGTAATTCTTCAAGAGTTTAAGCGAAAAACTCTTGGTTATTGGTGAGTTACATCACCAAATTTCAAAAACTTGAAGAGGATATTTCTTCAAGTGGTGAAAAAAGGTTTGGTGAGGATTCATCAATGACATCATAATCTTTGGCTTGGGTTATTAAAGAATATAATACTTAAGATTGGTTTGGTGCTTAAAGTGTGAATGTAGGCTCGCCAAACCATATTAAAAATCAAGTTTGCAATTTATATCCATATACTCTTTATTTCAAGCACTTTAATTATATTGTTGGTTAATTGTGTTTAATTTAGTTAATTGCAATATTTGTTATTATTAGTAAAACATCTAATTCATCCCTTAAGGTATTATTATTGTCTTAATCCTAGAAAAACAATATTAATAATGAAATGAAGTTTAGATTGAAGTAATATATTTTTTGTCGATAATTTCATTTGTTGTTTTTTATGAAAAAATATATTTTATATAATCATTTAATTAAATAAAAAATAAATTTCAAGAAACAAGGTTATTATTCAAGGGAATGTTAACAAATTTGTTTTCAATTATTATATGTCTAATATGCAAAAAAATAAAAAATAAAAAATAAAATTACTCATGA
Organism: Populus simonii; assembly: GCA_007827005.2. Lineage (NCBI taxonomy): Eukaryota > Viridiplantae > Streptophyta > Magnoliopsida > Malpighiales > Salicaceae > Populus > Populus simonii. The sequence goes on from VJNQ02000473.1 coordinate 87,408, forward strand.
ATATTCAATGAAAATAAAATTTATATTCTTTAATTTTTGTATGTGTACATGATTTTATCATATTTATTAATTTTTCCTTTTGAATCACATATAAAAATATTGAAATAGTGTTTGATATTTTTTAAATTTTTTTTTCTTTTGAGATCATAATAGGTTTTTATTTAAAAAATAGAGTTTGTGGTTAAAAAACTTGCTTTCATTAAAATAATAAGTAGATACATTAATAATGAATAAAGTTTAGATTGACCTATTACATTGTTTTCTTGTCAATTTTATTTGTTGTCTTTAATGAAAATGTCTATTTTTTTTATAATTATATGATTAAATAAAAAATAATTTCAAAAAATAAGATTATTAAATATGGCTAAGATCATGGTTTAGTCACAAGTTAGGTGGGTGAATGGTGGGGACACCGAACCCGAAATATTATTTATGCACGCGTATGATCATAGACGGTGGAGGATAGCCCAAACAATTGAGAGATTGAGCTTTAACTTATGTTTTGGGTTTTAATTTATATGAACTTTTAGTTGATGTTTATTAATTTGGCTTTATTTGTTGGGTTTGATTTAATTATCATTGGGTATTTTATTTAGTGGGTCATAAGCTCAATCGCTTGTTCTAGTTAGGGTTTTAGTATTAATACCCTACTTTTCTAAATGTTAAGCAGTTTTGATAATTAATGAAAATATTGCAGACTTTACATATCTTCAATCCCCTTTCTTCTTTTTCTTTGCTTTCTCTTCTCAGCTTCTTCTCTAAGGCCCTATTTATTTGCTGGAAAGTAGTTTTATTTTGAAAAGTGAATTCCAGGAAAGTGAATTATTTTATGATGTTTGGTAGTATAATGGAAAATAAGTTGGAAAACACTTTCTAGTGTTTGGTTATGTCATGGAAAATGAGCTGGAAAATAATTTATTAATGTTTTATTTTTCTCAAGTTTATTAAAATAATGAGGAACAAATCTTATAAATTAAAAAGTTGAATGAGAATGAAATTGAAAAAAAAATTTCATAAATTATATCAAATAAAATAAATAATAATCAAAATAATAGAGATCAAATCTAAAAAATAAAAAATAAATAAAATATGAAGAAATTAAAATAAAAATAATTAACAGTTCATAAATTATTTCAAATAAAATAAGTAACAATCAAAAGAATAAGAATCAAATTTGATAGATAAAAAATTTCAATAAAAAAATGATAAGGAAAAAATAAATAACAATTATAAAAATGAGAACCAAAGTTAATATAAAAATTAAATTTTAAGAGATGAAATTAAAAAATATATATTCAAAACAAAATATATATAGCAATTAAAAGTTTGAGGATCAAATTTGATATAATCAGCAAATAATATGACGTTTCTAAATTTTTCACAACTTCCAGAATGTGTTTTCCGCCCAAATTTTCTAGGAAAACACTTTCCTGAAAACCAAATCAAATTTTTCTTTGACGGGAAAGTGTTTTTCATTGACCAACTTTCCTAATGACAAACAAACACATAAAAGTTTGGAAAGTGGTTTCCAGGAAACCACTTTCCAGGAAACAAATATGGCCTAAAAGCTTCTTTCTTTTCTTACTTTAATTCTTATTATTTATTCTCCCGCATCATATTTGGTATCAAAGCCAGGGTTTTAATTGTTCTTACAATTAAACGATCCATAATGTTTATGCTAGACCCTAGATCCGGTTTGATCTATAAAAAAAATTGAAAATTGTTCACTGTTAAAAAAAAAACCTACTGTTCTGATTGAAAAAAAAAAAGAGGGAAACACTGTTCATCTTGTCCACAACAAATAGCTGCTGAAATCAAAATTTTCACTGCTCATCATAAAAAAAAATTCATTGTTCAGCGTTTATTGTTCATCAACACTGATCGGAAACTCTGCCTCAACGCTGGTCACACCAAGACCCACGGCGACATATTCTCCTATAGAAGGCCACTCCCCATGCCATCGATAGATTACACCAAATCGTCTTCAGCGGCGCCTCCACAGGACCACAGCAGACCTGCAGCTTCAGCAGCCAAACCAGCGGCACAAAACCATCAGCCACGGCCACCCAAAAACCTATCACTGCCAGTACCGACTAGTGGTTCCTCCTAGCAAAGGCAGCGCCTCAGCTAGTGTCATCCTCTTTAGCTGCCACTGTCCACAACGTCATCGCCCTCAACCATTAGCAACAGACAGAGTAGTAGAACCGGCTGGCGGCAACCACCACCTTCAACAGACTGCAGTTGTCCTCGCTTCCAATAGTCACGCCCCGCCGCCAACAATAACAACCGAAAAATCACAGAAGACAAAGGAAACTCAGCAAAGCAATTGCAGCTCAAAAGAAGAAATTTGAGGCGAAATTAATTAACCATGCCACGCCATCTGCCATATCAACTCTATGGATCCACGTCAGCCACAACGTCAGCACCATGGAGCCACATCATGCCAATCAGCCACGCCACTGGACGCCACGTCATCAAGCATCGTCATGTCATCGCCTATTGCCATGTCTGCTGACACATAATTTGAGGTCCATCCATGATCAATTCCACAGTTTAAATCTTGGTTGGTAAATTACTCTACTTTTCAGTTTGTTGATTTTACCTCTTTGGTATTGTACTTGGTATTCGAAATTATCATTAATATTACTTTTGTGCCAAAAAAAAGAAAAAAAATCATAAAAAAATATCATCTAACATTTTTAATTGTTAATTTTTGTTCATTAACCTCTTTTATTAGCGATAGCTAATATCTTGTTCTATTTGATAATTATGAGTTCTTGCTTATGACATTGTGTTTGATTAATCATTTACACTTAAGAATATAGTATTACATGCTTACAATTTTATTAGTGTAATTTGTTCTTGATTAATCTCCACATTTAAGGAAAAAAAAGATAAAAAAAAATTAGCTTTATTTTTGTATTGTGATTTTATATGCAATAACCATTTGTGATCTCAATTCCATTTATAAGTTAGTATTGCATGCATTTGTGTCATGATCATCTAGTGTCCAAGCTTAAGTTTACACTTACTATAGACTCAACCTTTAGTGATACTTTCAACGACCATTTAAAGGGAACTACAAACTTAGGTGATCAACATGTTTAGAAGAATTAAGCCCCAAGAGAGTTTTCGAATAAGGCTCTCAAAGACCAATAAATATCACAAGAATAATCATTATGGACAAGTTCACTCTGAACACCATCAATATAACTATCATTTAGGTTACTCTAAACACGATGACTTTGATAAGCGAGTTTTGAATCCTAACAAAATAGAAGCCCCCACTTTGGACGGTCGTTATGACCCTTGGATATTTGATATGTGGATTCGTGATATGGATAGATTCTTTGAGTGGCATAACTTGTCTAATAATAGGAAAGCTAGATTTGCTAAGATGAAACTCATTGATGAAGCCAAAATTTATTGGAGAGATGTTGAGGATTGTTTAGAGATGAGAGGTAAACCTCCTATAGCTGATTGGATCAAAATGAAACAAAAACTTTAGGAGAAGTACCTACCCCGGTCTTATAGGAATACACTCTTAGACCAATGGAACAATCTAAGACAAGGGAATAAGTCTATCAATGAGTTTATAATGCAGTTTAACGATTACATGATTAGATGTGCCATAAAAGAGAATGAAGCCATGGCTTTGCGTAGATTTTGTAAAGGTTTAAATGATGATTTTAGAAGAGAAGTTGTATTTCAAGGTGTATCTACCCTTAACCAAGCTTATGCTTTAGTTCAAAATTACAAGTTGGTCACAAACAATCAGTGGATGAATCGTCAGGGCTCTTATATATCCCTACTAGGTCCCAATTCAGAAGTAGTGATTCTTTGTTAGGTACTCCACCCCACAAACCTAATCCTAGCAGCGCCTAACTTTGTAAGAAAGATAAAGGCAAACAGGTTGTTAATGAAGTGTTTAAGGTGAGTTCAAAGGATAAATGTACTAATTGTTTAGGTTTTGGTTATATTTATTTAGATTACACCTTTAAACCCATCCAAAAACATAAGAATATAGATAAAGAGGAATATTGTAGTGTTGAAGTGTATGAGCCTAATCTTGAGGATTTTAGTGACCTATATGACGAGGATGTGCAAGAAAAAGGACCTAACACAATGAGTCCACATGAGCTTGAGAATGAGGTAAAGAAAGAGTTTAATATGTCTACTTTAATGGTAAAGGAAGTTTTAGGGAACTCTTCAGTGGAATCGCCTATAGAGATAAGTATGGTCTTAGATGAGTCTCATGATATTAGTCCTCCTAAATTACTTGATTCCTTACCCAACAGGCTTGGTGTCCAGCACATCATAAGTTTAGAGCAACATGTTGAACTTCTTGACCCCTTACCTTATGCACGTGATAAGGAAGATGAAGATAATCCTAGTTTACTTGATTGTGTCCATACCATATCTACACAGGTTTCAAACAATGTTTGTCTCATTCCACACCCTCAATCATTTAGTGTTCATAATTACAAACCTGAGAAGCTTATAGAACACCTTCCTATATCTCCTCACGATAGGATGTCTAAGTCAGCTGAATCGTTACCATGTAGGGTTCATAATTTGTATATTGAGATCATGAAACAAATTCAAGCAAGTAATGAATAATACAAATTTCGAGTTGATTTACTTAAGTATCATAATGCACTTAATGTTGGAGATAATTTCATGATACAGATTAGACCTTAACGGTGTCCTTTGGAAATCGATCATAAATTGCAAGTAAGTAGTGCTAGACCATTCAAAGTATTGCAAATGATTAAATCAAATAATTATGTCATTAAATTACCATTAAACTTTGATATTAGCTCTACTTTTAACATGAAAGACCTTAGTATTTATAAAATACAACCTATCCCTGATGCTTCCTGTGATACCCCTACCTCATTATCCATATCTTTGGCACAAAAGGAACATATTAATGCTACTTTGAATGCACAAGTTGTGTTTTACCAAGGATGGTGAACTTCAGCAAATCCCAGTATATGGGCTCGATGACCAGATTTAAACTGTACTTTGATTATCAGAGAGACATCACAACAGCTTGATCCTTATCTTTGAGAGCGTTATCGGAGTTGCCTTGACCTATACTTGACGGGGTTGAGTTCTTCCAATCCTCAGAGAATTGGTGGGGACACCGAACCCGAAATATTATTTATGCACACGTATGATCATAAATGATGGAGGATAGCCCAAACAATTGAGAGATTGGGCTTTAACTTATGTTTTTTATTTTAATTTATATGAACTTTTAGTTGAGGTTTATTAATTTGGCTTTATTTGTTGGGTTTGATTTAATTATTGTTGGGTATTTTATTTAGTGGGCCATAAGCTCAATCGCTTGTTCTAGTTAGGGTTTTAGTATTAATACCCTACTTTTCTAAATGTTAAGTAATTTTGATGATTAATGAAAATATTGCAGATTTTGCATATCTTTAATCCCCTTTCTTTGTTTTCTCTTCTCAGCTTCTTCTCTAAAAATTTCTTTCTATTCTTGCTTTAATTCTTATTATTTATTGTCCCGCATCAGTGAAACTAATTTAATTAGGGATGATCTAGAACATTGTCATTTCAATAAAAAATTTTTATAAAAACATTGAATTGACATGGTTTTTTTATTTTTCTTTTAAAAAAGTCAAATCAAATTTAAATAGGATCGATTAAATAATGAGTATACTCTTCAGGTACTACGTAATACTAGGTTAATTCTCACTTGATTTACTTTGAAATTTAACCCGGTCTAGAAACCAGATCAATAAATAGTTGTGTTGACTTGCTAAACTTTACTAAGTTGAAGTGTATATTTGACACTGTGATAATTTTTATGGATGTGATTTAAAAAAACATGTTTTTTAAAAATAATTTTATATGTAGTGTTTTAAAAAATATATTCAATAAAAATTAATGTGAGATAGATTTTTTTCCATGTAAAATAAATAAAAAAATATTTTTTTATAAATGAAAAATAAAATACTTTAATTTATATAAAATTAAGTTTAAAACACAATAAAAGCTAACAAAAAAATATAAAATGTTTTTACCAACCAACCAAATATTTTTCTCATTTATAATTGGAAATATCAACCGTCTCTACAAAAAATTTCCCCGACATCACTGGCACTGCATAATATCTTTCATTTGATTGAAAAAAAAATACAAAAATAAGCACAGCAGCGTGCACACATCGAACACACCTCTCTCTCTCACCAGTCCAGCGACCCAGCCCCGAAAACAACACCACTACTCACGCAGCCACCCATCTTCATCCTCTATCTTCGCTAGCCACTGACCACCACAACGCCAACCACCCAAACCCTCTATCTCCACCCGAGCCTCCAAACCAGCAGCCCCTTTTTCCCTTGCCACGAGAAACGACAATCTCTCTCTCCCGTGAGCCCTCGCCAGCAGCAACCCCATCGATAGCAGCAAACCTCAACAGCCCTTAAGCTACCGACAGCCCATTTCAACCCAAATTCTAATCGGAGACCACCTCTTTCAACGCCAGCCACCACAGTCACGCCGAACACAGAACCACCAGCTCACCACGCCAACAAAACCACGAGCCTCGTCAGCAATCCCACCATCAATGGCGACAGCCGCGTGATGAAGAAGAAGGAGAAAGGCCGATAAAGATTGACCCTGCCACCCTTATCGGCTGGTGGTGCACTGCACCTTCATCTTCGGTTCGACGAGGTAGAGAAGATCACGATCCATAATCTAACGCGCCGGATCCCTCGCCGGAGACTCACCGCCGACGGTGGCAGTTGGCCAGAGCTTTCATCCAGGTTTCGAGGGTATTTTCGTCCTTCTCTTTGTCTTTTCATACACTTAATTTTTTGTCGTTGATTTGAAGTGTTAGGTAAGGTTGGTGCTCAATACTCTTTCGGGGTTGGGAGGACGGGATGAGTTGATTATAGCGTTGTTTTGAGACGTAATGGTTGGTCTCGGTGTGAAATTTATTGAATTGCTTTGAAAACATGCTGTGTTGGGATTTTTTTTATGTGATTGTTGAATTCAAAATTGTGTGCATGTTATTGTTTTTAGTTTTGAAACCTAATTTTAAAACTATATGCATGTTGTGATTTTATTTGATGTGTTCTTAGTGCGTGATTTGCCTTTGGTTTATTTTTTTTATGTCGAATCCATGTTAAAATTAAGTTCTTACGTCAAGATGCTTGAATTCAATATTTGATTCTTGAATTGTTTTTCACCTTGCTCTGCTAGTACCACTAGGAAAGTCATTAAAGAAGCTTAGTAGAAAAATCTAATGCAACTAAGCAAGATACTTAATAACTAAAAAACTCAAGCACTGCTGAGTTAGCAATATTTTCCACAGCGAGCACATACCTAACAACAAAACATCCAGTGATTCACAATACAAACCTCTTTTGCAAATCAATCACAACTATGCTGCTGAGAATCTGATGAAAGACCTCAACAGGCCTTTACATAAAAAAACAGGACCTCATCTACAAATCCCAAACTTCCACTCCATGTACAAAAGACTCGCTTGTTAAGTAACTAGAAACAACTATTCATTCCCAAGCCAACAAGGATGCACCTTGAGGAAGAGATATAATAAACCCAATCCCAGAATCATTATCTTTTGCTAATATTATGCAATGCTGAACCAGTGGAGGAAACATTATAAAATCATTGATATCTTCCAAACTTCTATGTTAAAGCACTCAAGTATGAGCACTATAGGACTGTAGTCGCCGAAGATCAAACTTCCACTCCATGTACAAAAGACTCGCTCGTTAAGCAACTAGAAACAACTATTCATACCCAAGCCAACAAGGACGCACCTTGAGGAAGAGATATAATAAACCCAATCCTAGAATCATTATCTTTTGCTAATATATGCAATGCTGATCCAGTGGAGGAAACCTTATAAAATCATTGATATCTTCCAAACTTCTATGTTAAAGCACTCCAAGTGTGAGCACTATAGGACTTTGATCTCCAAAATACTCACACTGAAATCATTTTTCCATAAAATCAAAACATCATAATTCAACAAAAGACCATTTTCTTACTTTAAATGTGAGTTTCATGCAAAGGCATCATTCAACTAAAGTACAAACCTGTTAATCACAACATAAATTGGCATGCATTCTTTTTGTCAGGTCCTCTAATGTTGGTGTCATCTCATCATTTGAAATGAAGTCCTCTTGGATAGGGCTCATTGCTACCACACGAATGATACTATAGGAAAAGTCTTTTTGCAAGATTTCAAAACTTGCTTATGATCTAAGTGACTGAATACAAAAAACCAAGCCATTCATCAATACTTTTTATAAGAAAAAACTACTCAATTTCAAATTTAACTTCTTGGAACAAGAATCCATAAATAAAACATTAAAAGTTAAATAAAAACTAGAAAGAAGTGATCATGAAAAAAATTAAATGTAAAAAAATTGCTTAAAAAAACCTTTTTATAAGAGATGACATTGCGAGAGAGTTGAATTGAAAGATAGAGAACTAAAGTGAAAAAAGTGGGTGAAATAGGCGGCTTCGAAAATTTGTCTTAAAAATTCATTTTTGTGCCCCATCTTTTTTGGCTCTAAGGTGGCTAGTCCCTTTAATGTTCAAAAATTGAATTTTGGGTGGTAGGAGAGAGAGGGACTCACCGGATTTCCGTGTAGAGAGCGAAAGTTGATGTTAACGATGATTTTGATCACTAAAACGGTAAATTTTTGTGCTAAATGATTCCATATAATGAGAGGAGTTCGAACTATGAGTTTTTTTTTTTTACCTTGAGAGTGCCTAAAAATAGATCATAGCTCAGGAAGATTTTTTGTTTTGGGTTGATTTTGGGTTTTGATGCTTTTTTTTGTGTTTTTTGGGGTCATGGATTGGTTTAACAAGGTTTCTAGGGTGTTTTCTAAGTGTTTTTTTTTTTGGTCAAAAATGGGTTGAAAATTAGTTTTTGGGTGAAAAAAAACATGAACCTTGTTTTTTCGGTCATCACAGTGGCTGGGATCTAGGAATCCAGATGACATGTCGTCTATTTTTTTTTTTTTTAAAGAAATTAGGGTGGACGACATGTCGGTCTCTCCTTTAACTTAAAAAAATAAAAGGTCCCTCCATTAACTTAAAAAACAATAAAAGGCCTGCGCGCAGGCCATTTCTTGATGAGCCAGGCACTTGGCCTCATTTTTTTTATCTATTTTTATTTTTTCCAATTAATAACTTTTTTTGTTTTTTTTTTTACATAATTTTTAAGTTTATGTTTTAATTAATACAACTTAATGATTTTATTTTTTGCTTATTTAGCATTTTTTAAATGGTAATAATTTTTTAAATTATATTGGGTGTATTTAATTTTTGAGAAGGTTGTTATGACTTAACTATAATTTTTTATATATTTTTTATATAGATTAAATATATGCAGTCTTGTAAAGTATTTTTTTTCTTTTCTTTTATTTATTTTTCTTTTATTTTATTCAATAAATTTTATGTGGGTCGATTTTTGTTACAAATTGATTTTAATAAACAAATTCATTAAATACAGCCTAGTAAATGATTTGTGTTGCGATATTATATATCTTGATCTATATTTGTCTTTCAATTTTTCCAGTTTTGTTTTTATTTATTGTCAAAAAAATTTCTTATTGACTTATCCCGATTTCATGACCTAGAACGCATGATAGACATGTCTCGATTTCAGCTTTTCCCGGGGCAATATATTTTTTTATTTGTTGTTGTTACCTTGTTTTTCTATAGTGTTATTAAATTAATCAAGATTTAACCTAGTTATTGAATTTTTTTTTTCTTTAGAAGCATAATCATCTTTTACTTTTTTTGGGTTTAAAATCTTTTTGGTCCGACCTGCGGCATCATCACCCGGGTCACCAATCTAGTAAAGGCTAAAAAAGATACCAGTTATGCTACAAGGAGTATCCCAAATAGGTGACCGATCAAGTGTAGACATTCTCTCTTTGAATATTATAATAAAACAAACAAATAGTCAAGATCCATTGATGTTCCACTAAAAATATCAAAATTCTATTATGAATTATTTGTCAGGAATGAAGTTAAATTAATTTGCATAATCTATGACAATTTTGTCACGATCGTACCTTTGAAGAACAGAAGAAGAGTTAAGGTAACTGTACCACAAGCTTGCCAACACTTGACAATTATTTGTCAGGAATGAAATGAATACACACAGAACGTTTTGACACCCATGATTTGCTTAATTTCTGGTGGGCCAGGGTGATACTTTCTCCCTCTCTCTCTCTTAAAAAAGGCACAGACAGTCTTAATTAGGGGTGTTCATGGTCTGGTTCAGTTTGGTTTGGACTAAAAAATCTAACCGAACTGGAATTTTTAATTTCTGGAAATTTTGACCTGGACCGAACTGGTTTGGGTTGGTTTTTTTGCTTTGAAAACCATCAGGGACCTTAATAGTCTTAGATGGATCACCATCTTGAACACTGATAAGATGGTATGGCTCAAAGAATGGCCTCCACATCTCCAAGAAATCCAAGTTCCTTATAGTTGGTATAGCAAATCAAGCTCATCTTTCAATAAAGGCACAACCTTTGCTGCTGTTTTTGTATCAGTTAGGCTCAACCATTGTTAAGGAAAGCAAGAGAGACAGAGAGAGAGAGACTTTTAAGTGAGGAGGGATATGTGAGCAAAGAGGTGTGTAATGAGTATATATAAGGAGAGGTGGGTTGGCTCGTGCAATGCTGTGAAATGTGGCAGAAATGGAGGTGAAGTAGGAGACGTGTCTGAAGGTTCAAGGGTGGACTTGTTAAAAACAGAGATGAGGTTGTAGGAGGCAGTCAGGCAGCCTGCTATTCTTCTTATTTGAGGTTAGTTGTGATTTGTGAATCACAAGAGAGAACAGGGGAGAGAGGGCAAGGGGAGGGGCAACTGAAGGGAAAAAATGATTTAGGGTTGGTTTGTATTTATACCTTTTGTTTTTGCTGTATTTAAATTAGGTTGAATCGGTTTGGTCCGGTTAAATGTTTTTCAACTTTCTGAAACCAAAACTGAGCCGGACCGAATAATTTTTCTAGTTTTAAATCGGTTTCTTCGATTTTTTCTCTTAGTTCAGTTTTTTTGGTTTAATTGGTTGGACGGTTTTTTTTAATACCACTAGTCCTAGTTTTAATTAGCTTGTAAGTTCAGAAATGATTGTCTGACGCCAGCACGACCCACTAAACTGCCTTAAAGGATGAAGGTGGCTGAGAAAGTAGAGGAAATCAATGATGCAAGTAGCATAAACAACTGCTAAGATTAAAACGGTATGTTTTGAATGTGTCACTCCTCTTTGAGGTTCCTGTTTTGCAACCGGGTCTCTCAGTTATCTCTCTCTCTCTCTCTCTCTGCTTTTTGGTGCGGTCAGAGAAGAGAAAAACAAAATCATAAAACAGTTGCTGTATAAAAGAAAGACATTAAATGGACAGCAAAACTACATTAGAATCAGAGTCTGGCTTCACGAGGTAAATATTCTTGTTCAAAGTTTTCAACTATTTTTACTTTTAACTACCCCATTTATTAGGGTTTTTCAATTCCTTTGAGCTTTATTTCTTTCAATTCATAGCCATGTTTGTTTTCCTAGAGGTTTTGCATGATTTCTATATTTGTTCATGGCTTGAATATTTCTCATTCTGAGAGTTTGACTTGATCATAAACTCTGCAAAATGTGTTGGTTATTATTATCCCAATACTTGTTTGTATTGAACTTGAGCTTATCGATCTGTATTCTTGTTTATAATGTTTGGGATTTTTTTTGGTAAGGTAGGCCATGGCTGCAAAGAAAATAATAGCTATATGCCAGTCAGGTGGGGAGTTTGTGACAAATGTAGATGGATCGTTGTCATATAATGGTGGTGATGCTTACGCGATTGACATTGATCAGCAAACCCTGCTGAGTGATTTCAAATCTGAAGTAGCAGAACTTTTCAATTGTAGTGCTGATATCATGTCTATTAAGTACTTTCTTCCTGGGAATAGAAGGACCCTTATTACAATATCCAAAGACAAGGATCTACAGCGTATGGTTAATTTTCTTGGGGATTCATCCACAGTTGATGTCTTCCTTTTATTGAAGGATGTTGCGGCTTGCAATGTATCAAACATCTCTGCTAGTAGGTAGTTGTTTTCTGAATTTTTCATATGCACATATGAGTCAAGCATTGCTATCTAGCCTGGAAACGAGATACTAACAGATTGTTAAGAGGATTTCCCACAAGTGATGAAGATACTGCCAGGGTTGAAATCTTACAGGATACTCTGATTTTGCAGGTCAAGCAGGACTACTGTATCGGAAGCTGTGATTCCTGTCGAAGCTCCTATTGATGTTGCTGTTGATATGGCCCATACTGTTGGTGGGTTTGATATGGATTTGTCCAATGAGATCCTATATCCTGTATACCTATCGGAGTCATCGATGACAAGCAACGTAAAGCTGCACAACAGTGGGAGAACACGATTACTGGTGTTGATCAAAGGTTTAATAGCTTCACTGAATTCCGCGAAGCTTTGCACAAGTACTCAATTGCACATGGGTTTGCTTACAGATATAAGAAAATGACAGTCACCGTGTTTCTGTCAAATGTAAAACCCAAGGTTGTCCATGGAGGATATATGCATCAAGGTTATCAACCACACAATTAATTTGCATTAAAAAAATGAACCCAAATCATACATGTGAAGGAGCTGCTGTGAAAGCTGGGTATCGTTCGACAAGGGGTTGGGTGGGAAGTATCATAAAGGAGAAATTGAAAGTTTCCCCAAACTACAAGCCAAAGGATATTGCAGATGACATCAAACGAGAGTATGGAATTCAACTGAATTATTCTCAGGCATGGCGTGCAAAAGAGATTGCCAGGGAGCAGCTTCAAGGCTCATATAAAGAGGCATATAATCAGTTACCTTTCTTTTGTGAGAAGATAAAGGAGACTAATCCGGGCAGTATAGCTACGTTCTCCACAAAAAAATGACTCAAGCTTTCATCGTCTCTTTGTGTCATTTCATGCATCAATATCTGGTTTTGATCAAGGTTGCCGTCCTCTCATTTTCCTTGACAGCATTCCTTTAAACTCAAAATACCAAGGGACACTGTTGGCTGCTACTGCTGCAGATGCAGACGATGGTATTTTCCTATAGCATTTGCTGTAGTTGATGCTGAAACAGAGGACAATTGGCTTTGGTTTTTATTGGAACTGAAGTCTGCAGTCTCTGCATCTCGCCAGATCACATTTGTGGCAGATTTTCAAAATGGTTTGAAGAAATCATTAGCTGAGATATTTGATAAATGCTACCACAGCTATTGCTTACGCCGTCTTGCAGAGAAACTGAATAAAGACTTGAAAGGTCAGTTTTCTCATGAAGCAAGACGTTTCATGGTTAATGATTTTTATGCTGCTGCTTATGCACCCAGACTTGAGGGATTCCAGCGCTCTGTAGAAAATAAAGGGTATATCCCCTGAAGCTTACAATTGGGTTGTACAAAGCGAGCCTGAGCACTGGGCAAATGCATTCTTTGGAGGGGCAAGGTATGATCATGACATCAAACTTTGGACAACAGTTTACAATTGGATATCAGAGGCACATGAGTGCCAATAACACAAATGGTCGATGCATTAAGAGGTAAGATGATGGAAGCAATTTATACTCGCCGGGTGGAATCAAATCAATGGAAAACTAAGTTAACCCCATCAAAGGAGGAAAAGTTAGAAAAGGAAATGTCAATTGCAAGTCACTTCAAGTGTACTCTCCCATGGAAGCACATTTGAAGTTCCGGGGAATCTGTAGATGTTGTTGATATTGATCATTGGACTGTAGCTGCAAGGGATGGCAAACTAACTGGTTTGCCTGCTGCCATGCTGTTGCGGTCTTTGAATGCATTGGCCGAAGTCCATATGATTATTGCTCCAGATACTTCACAACTGAGAGTTACCGCTTATCGTATGCTGAGTCGATCCAACCTGTTCCAAATGTTGACCGACCAGTGCAGGGTGAATTAACTGAGGCGGGAGTTATTGTAACCCCTCCACCAACTAAGCGTCCACCTGGCCGGCCAAAGACAAAGCAGGCTGAATCAACTGATATTATAAAGCGTCAGCTTCAGTGTAGTAAATGCAAGGGCCTTGGCCACAATAAGAAGACATGCAAAGAATCTTAGCGTACATAGATCGTATGTAAAGTAGTTGTTTCCTTTTCGTAAGTATCCCACACTAACTTTTTTGACAATTTTAGATGGCAATCTGTTCACATGTTTTTGTATGCACCGATTGTTGAAAAGCATCATATTTTGCTTAGATGCTTGTGATGTGATGGCTTTTGTGTGTTTGTGTGAATAAAAGTCATCATATGCCATGGCATTATAGTGCTATGTTGTGTCTTTATTGTCATGCATCAGTGTGTTGTGTTAGGATAAATCATTCACCTATTGTTTCATGCTTTTATTATCCATTAATAGGAGAATGGTGGTTATATAGATTCTTCTAACTAAACTAGTGTTTGCCTAAACCACTTCAAGTAGCCCTCATGAGCAGAAACTATAGAAGTTATAGTTTGTTGTCCCGGGGCTCTGAGGTGCGAATATGATAGGAATATCTCTGGGGACCTTTTGTACAAGAGCATACATTATAGTAAACAGCACATGTATAGCGGGTGTTCTTAGGACATACATTATAGTAAACAGCACAGGTATAGCGGGTGTTTTTATGATGTTTTTTGTTTTGTGGTAGAATTCGTGTTACATAAAATTTTTAATTTTTTTTTGCTTGAAATTATTTTATTTGTGTTTTTGTATTGTTTTGATGGAATAATATCAAAAATGATTTTTTTTTTAATATTTTTTTTATATATTTTCAAACAAAAAATACTTTAAAATATTCTTTTTGAAACATTTGTTTTTGCATGTGGTTGAAGTGCAGGGCTGATGTTGACCTTTTTGCTTCAACACTTGTTTCTTGCCTGTTTACTTAAATACTTCTTGGCAGGTGCTGTTGTTATATTGATCAACCAGCCGCGGAAGTCCTTAATTAATTGTATTTCCTTTGTGTTTGAAAATCCAATAATCACATAAATCAGTAGTAATTAAACTCCATTTGCTTCACAGGGGAAAAGAATGTGAAACAGGATAAAAACAGTAGGGAGAAATTTACATAGATTTTGGTTATTGTCACAGTAATCAGCAGAGACAGAAATGTGGTTAATGAGAGATATAAAATTAAATCTATTTTTATAATAATTTTAGAGTAAATATTTAAACTTTCAAAATTGATGGAGGTATACAGGGGACTTGTGTTCAAAGATAATATTTTTTATTTTTAAAATATTATTGTAAAAAACTCTTGTTACCAAAATAATTAATATATGTAATAATAAAAATAATTATTATTATAGTTTTAAATTTATTTAAAAAATAATAATTAAAAGAATCTTGTTTTTGATTAATTTTTTAAAAAAGGTCAATGGAATTGACCTGTATTTTATCCTAGGTCAATTCAAGTTTTTGACTAGGTTGCATTTGCTAAATCATTTTATTATTTTTTAAAACTCAAATAATTTAGCTTTGAGTTGGCTCGATTTTAAAAAAACTTGTCTGGATAATCTTGATTTTATAATTAATGCTATGAAGTAAAAAAAAAAAAATGTGAAATTATTATTTTTAAATATGTTGATTGGATAATAATATATATTAAAGGTAAAATATATTTTATTATTTCTTTTGTCTTACCCGCTAATAAGATATAAAGATAATTATTTTATCAAAACACCATTGCTAAACATAATTATTTTTATCTTGATTCCTTTATCTCTATTTTCTTCATCTCTTCAACTTCAAAACAATAACCACATAATATAATGCTATAAAATTGATACAGAATTAAGAGAGAGCTTTGAAGACCAGGATCTGCAGATGCCCCAATAAAAATAACGTGGCATCATCTCATCTGTTAAAGCCAAGTTATGCACCATCCCTGCAAGCAGCCACACGAATCCGTTTCATTCGATGAAATTTCGAAGGGCTATTCCTACTATTCTATAAATTTCTAGCAGTAGCACTTCTTGATTTACAATGGCACAATGATCATGAATAATCAATCCTACATGACAATAAATGTAACGACCCGGCTTTCTAAGCCCAACAATAGTAAATTTTTTTTTTTTTTTATATATATATATTTAATACACCTGGTGCCGGTAATCAAAGAACTTGCATCCTTACATCATCAAAAATACAACCCATACAATCAACAGTTCATTCAAAAGCGAATCTTACACAAACACATAATATTAATGTTGCATGATTTGAAATTCATATTAAAATATATATACATGGACATGAGTTTGCATCCTTACACTACTAATAGCCATTACAAACCTTAAACAAAAAGGATCTAATAAAAGTTATACATTCAGTACATTGATCCCTACAAAGTACATTGTGAGTTAGAATGCATCTACTTAATTCTTTGCAAAAGTAGGTTCCCATGTATCGGGTATCCTAGACATCTTGTTGGTGTGACGTCCCTGCAGCAGTACAAAAACATTTAAGGGAAAACAAATACTTAGTAATAATAATAATAATGGTAACTAACGGCCTAGCAATTACATAAGCATTAACATTTATAATTTCATCATGTATTTGATGTAACAAATAGGTAGTACATATAGATACACAAGTTTTCAAATGCCATTCGCCGAAACTAGTCGTTTATTTGTCCCGGCTATCCATCCGGATTCCATAGCGATAGCTGCGTCACTGCCAATCCTAAAATCGGCAGCCGAAACTACATCGCTGCCGATCAAGGAATCGGCAGCGAAACTGGGTCGCTGCCGATTTCTGTATCGGCAGCGAAGACTGCATCGCTGCCGATCCAAAATCGCAGCGGAAACTACGTCGCTGCCGGTTTTTGTATCGGCAGCGGAAACTAGGTCGCTGCCGATTTCGGTATCGGCAGCGAATACTGCGTCGCTGCCGATCCAGAATCGGCAGCGGAACTGCGTCGCTGCCGATCCAGAATCGGCAGCGGAACTGCGTCGCTGCCGATCCACAATCGGCAGCGAAATCATCCCTTTTTAACCCGGCCATCCATTCGGGCGCCATTAGCCAAAGCTAATCATTCTTTGTCCCGGCCATCCCTTTGGATGCCATTAGCCGAAGCTAATCACTCTTTTGTCCCGGCCATCCGTTTGGATGCCATTAGCCGAAGCTAATCACTCTTTTGTCCCGGCCATCCCTTCGGATGCCATTAGCCGAAGCTAATCACTTTTTGTCCCGGCCATCCGTTTGGATGCCATTAGCCGAAGCTAATCACTCTTTATCACTCTTTTGTCCCGGCCATCCGTTTGGATGCCATTAGCCGAAGCTAATCACTCTTTTGTCCCGGCCATCCCTTCGGATGCCATTAGCCGAAGCTAATCACTCTTTTGTCCCGGCCATCCCTTCGGATGCCATTAGCCGAAGCTAATCACTTTGTCCCGGCCATCCGTTTGGATGCCATTAGCCGAAGCTAATCACTCTTTTGTCCCGGCCATCCGTTTGGATGCCATTAGCCGAAGCTAATCACTCTTTTTTTTTGTCAACAATTAAGCGTTCGGCAATTTAATATCGGTTCTAACAATATGGTAGTACTCAAGTTAAAATATTCCAAGATTCAACGTATGAAAAAGAAAGGTGCAAGTCACCTACCTGTTCCACCTGTGGATCGTTCCTGTCTTGATGATGGTCCAATCCCGACTGCACCACCTGAGACATCAATGGTCACAAATCAGCACAGTTGTATGTATTTTATTTTTGAATCACATTCATCATCACACTTATTTCAATAGTTCACATGTTCACATTAAAGTGTTCCCTATTTTACACCATCATATCATGAAATTGTTATTAGCATTTAAGTCATTCCTGCCTAGGAGGCTTATTGTAGGAATCGGCAGCGAGAACCGGTTCGCTGCGGGCTGCCCAATTCGGCAGCGAGAACTGGTTCGCTGCGGGCTGCCAGTTAGGCAGCGAGAACTGCACCGCTGTTGGCGCCACAGTTTCGCTGCACAACGCACAACTCGGCAGCTAATATCACTTCGCTGCAGGAGGTTCAGTTGCGTCAGCGAAACAGAATTTTGCTGTGCAACACATAAATCGGCAGTGAATATCAAATCGCTGCTGGAGGTTCAGTTGCGGCAGCGAAACGGAATTTCGCTGCGCAACACACAAATCGGCAGCGAATATTAATTCGCTGCAGCAGGTTCAGTTGCGGCAGCAAAACAGAATTTCGCTGTGCAACACACAAATCGGCAGCGAATATCAAATCGCTGCAGGAGGTTCAATTGCGTCAGCGAAACAGAATTTCGCTGCGCAACACACAAATCGGCAGCGAATATTAATTCGCTGCAGCAGGTTCAGTTGCGTCAGCGAAACAGAATTTCGCTGCGCAACACACAAATCGGCAGCGTCAATTTCAGCACAATCATCACTGCAGAACACATTAATTCCAGCAACAATCATCACAGCAGAACACATTAATTCCAGCAACAATATCACAGCAGAACACATTAATTTCCAGCAACAATATCACATTAATTCCAGCAACAATCATCACAGCAGAACACATTAATTCCAGCAACAATATCACAGCAGAACACATTAATTTCCAGCAACAATATCACATTAATTCCAGCAACAATCATCACAGCAGAACACATTAATTCCAGCAACAATATCACAGCAGAACACATTAATTTCCAGCAACAATATCACATTAATTCCAGCAACAATCATCACAGCAGAACACATTAATTCCAGCAACAATATCACAGCAGAACACATTAATTCCCCCTAGTTAAAGCCGGCCCTCTACCATGTTTTGTTAGATGTTCTGAAATTGACTTTATTTCACTTTTATTTGCTTGTTCTCTTGGTTAATTTCAGCTTCCTTCACAGCTGGCTTAGGTCTTAGATCAATTCTTTTCTTAGGGTTTTTCTTCTTCATTTTCGTTTTTGATCTTACGGGGGAGAGGAAGAGAGTTTCATGACCCATACCTTCTGAATTTAACTAAGTTTGAGGAAGGTTTGACACTATTCAGCTGCTGGTTCTCCTCCTTCTTTTTCCTCTCACGTTTTTTCCAGCTCTCTTTTTCCTCTCACGTTTTTCCAGCTCTCTTTTTCCTCTCCTCTATGCAGCTGCCCACTCCTCTCTCAAGGTCTCATCTCTCCCTCACAAGTTCACAAAGTAATCTCTACTGGTCTGATTTACGTTTCTGTTGTGAAAGGGGAAGGGAAGAACGGCATGCAGCTGCTGGATTTGGAAGAAGATGGGTCATTCTCTCTCCTCTCTTTGTATTTATACTACCCATCCAATGAAATGGGTTGTTTGGGGGTTGGTTTAGGTGTGTCCTTATCCTTGTTTGGTTTATCTAAAACCAGTTTTACCCCTCCCTCCCAGCTCTGCGTCACTGTTCATTGAGAAATCGGCAGCGAAAACTGCATCGCTGTCGATTTCTGCATCGGCAGCGAAAACTGCGTCGCTGCCAAGTCCAGA
>VJNQ02000474.1:0-108097 GCA_007827005.2 Populus simonii
GTGTTACTTGTAAAATAACACTTTGATGGCTAAGTCAGTGTAGTGTTTGAAGAGTTTTTAATATGTAAATATAAACAAAGTAATTGCAGATAAGTAGTTGTGAATGAGAATATTCATCTATTTATTCTTTGTTTTACCTTGTTTATATAGCTTACATAATAGAATAGAGAGAAAGAGGTAGTTGACATGAATAATAATAGAATAGAGAGAAAGAGGTAAAAGAGAGGGAAGAAAAATAAGAAGAAGACTGAGTGGTTCAATTGAACCATGCCTAAAAGGAGTAAAACTAAACCCAAGTGGGCTCGATCGAGTTTGGTTTGATCAGGGTCAAACCAAACCCCATGTTGGACTAGGTTTGACCGTGGTCAAACCAAACTCAAAAGGAGTCAAATCGAGGTCAAAGTAGGCTCAGTTGGGTTTGATTTGACTAGGTAAAACTGAACCTCATGTCGGGCTAGGTTTGATCGTGGTCAAACCAAGCTCAAAAGGAGTTAAACCAAACCCAATACACGCTTGGTTGAGTTCGGTTTTGTAACATCCCCCATTTCTGGGATAAAATCACAATCTCATGTCAATAGAAAAACAAAGTAGTTAAATTTTTTTTTTTTTATATATACATATTCCCGGTCTTCGTGTTAACATCTACCAGAAATTTCGACGGAGTTCCCCCTATACCGGAAGGTCCCAAATTACTGACATGTAACCTGTTTACACTTCTAACAGTTCGCATCTCATAACTTAATTCCCGACCCAATCAACCTGGGTTTCAATTCCACAATTATACTCGCACCTATCAACCATAATATTTATGATATGCATGATATAACAAAAATATCATTATGGATGGATAATTTAAATAAATATAAATTCATAGACATGAAATATGGTTATATAAACTACAACGTTAAATTCATCCAATCAAGTTTAAACATTTATTATACAAATTAAGTTATACAACCATTTTCATGTTTACAAAATACAAGGGTATACTCCCTAGCACCTAGACTTCAAAAAGGGAACATAAGCTAGGATCTACTCCTGTCGTGCATGCGATGATCCTGAAACAAAATACATATTATTGCAAGGTGAATATTTCCATAAATATAACAATATGAATATCTAATAATTTCAACAGGGTAACATGCATTCATATTTCATTTACTTCTCCCTTCTAGTTTTTTTTTTATATTTAAAATCTCTTCCTTATTCAAACTGTTAATAACCGTTCCCTCTACCACTATCAACCTTCATTCCAGACCTTATAAGATCAACGTGGTTACTTTTGCTTATCACATTACCGATACCAATTTCACTGGTATCGTCATCACCACCCCATAGGAGTCGATATAAGGCGATCCCTTTACCCGAAATCTTAACATACACTAAATGTATGATGGCCATTCCATGGTGATCCCCTTACCCGGGATCCTAACATACACTGAATGTATGTCAGCCAATACGTGAAGATCCCCTTACCCGGGATCCTAACATACACTAAATGTATGCTAGCCAATACAGGGTGATCCCCTTTCCCGGGATCCTAACATACACTCAATGTATGCTAGACAATACATGGTGATCCCCTTACCCGGGATCCTAACATACACTCAATGTATGCTAGTTTATGCCTTAAATCACACTTCTCATATTTTCCTTTTTCAGTGATAATTTCATCACTTGGCAATTCATATAACAACTTTTCACCTTGAATACACATACATTCAGTAATTCGCATTTCACATCAAAATATATTAAATCATGGAATTTAACTAGGAAGCATAGGTGTGAATCACCTACCTGCAATAGAAGCTCTACTCGTGCTCCCCTGCTGCTGCTGTTGCACCACGTTTGTGGTCCCTCCTGCAAATCACAGGTTTATCTCATAAATTTTCCTCACTCAAGGATATGTTTTATAATAACCATATCAACAACCAATAAGTCTTTCTTTCTGTCATTTCTTAGTACTTTATGTTTTTCTCATTTCACTCATTATTACTGTCGTTCTTTGTCCAATCCTAGTTATCATTCCTTTCTTTATATTTGGACTGTTACTGTCCAACTGTTACTGTCCATTTTTGAACTGTTACTGTCTGACCTCTCCTCAGAGTTTTAACTATATCCGGAGTTATAGAACTCTGATTCAAGTGAAATTTATGGCGTTGGAAAGGTAAGACATGAGGCTACAAGTTCTATGTTTTGAGAAGAACCCAGTTCTACCTCTAAGGTAGTCAAAATTGCTCATTAACAAACGCTTGGACTGTTACTGTCCAACTGTTACTGTCCATTTTTGAACTGTTACTGTCTGACCTCTCCTCAGATTTTTAACTATATCTGGAGTTATAGAACTGCGATTCAAGTGAAATTTATGGCGTTGGAAAGGTAAGACATGAGGCTACAAGTTCTATGTTTTGGGAAGAACTCATTTCTGCCTCTAAGGTAGTCAAAATCACTCATTAACAAACGCTTGGACTGTTACTGTCCAACTGTTACTGTCCATTTTTGAACTGTTACTGTCTGACCTCTCCTCAGATTTTTAACTATATCTAGAGTTATAGAACTCCGATTCAAGTGCAATTTATGGCGTTGGAAAGGTAAGACATGAGGCTACAAGTTCTATGTTTTGGGAAGAACCCAGTTCTGCCTCTAAGGTAGTCAAAATCACTCATTAACAAACACTTGGACTGTTACTGTCCACTGTTACTGTCCATTTTTGAACTGTTACTGTCTGACCTCTCCTCAGATTTTTAACTATATCTGGAGTTATAGAACTCCGATTCAAGTGAAATTTATGGCGTTGGAAAGGTAAGACATGAGGCTACAAGTTCTATGTTTTGGGAAGAACCCAGTTCTGCCTCTAAGGTAGTCAAAATTGCTCATTAACAACATCCAAAACTACAATTTCTATGAAGGAACTTGATCCTAATTCCTTCATTCTCCTACCCAAAATCTCTTTGAGGGTCAAGAGACGGAACTGTCCAGATTCATCAACCTTTCCATTTACACACAACACATGAAGTTCTTTACTTTAGCAACTCTTACTTTTTCCTCAATTCAAGTCTAAGAACTCAATATATAAATTAACATCCAGGCATCAATTCATAATCGACTTGAAATGACTCATAAGACCAGGTTTAGAATATCTTACCTGATGCGAATCAAGGCTTCAAACCCTCCTTCTCTTTCTAATGACAGCCGACCCTCCCCTCTTCTCTTCTTGTTCAATTTTTCTTGTTAATCCCTTTCCCACCAGGGTTTATTTTACCTATAACCCTCAATCTGGGATGGGTTCTTGAAATTTTGGTGTTTCTCTCTTGATTTGTAAAAATAGATATAAAAACTCCCTCTTTTCTTTCTTTACGTAGCTGCAGATCTGTTTTTGGTGAGAATAGGAGTATTTATGCTCTATAATTATTCTTATTTGCATTTAGGCCCCATTTTCTTCAAGTGTATTCGTTCTTGCCCCCACTTCTTTTTATTTTAATTTATTTTCTTTAATTTAATCCAGCTTTGTTTTTTTTTTCTCGGGATTTACAGGTTTGACCAAGATCAAACCATATCCTATGTTGGCTTTGTTTGACCACGGTCAAACCGAACCCAATATATTCTCAGTTTCTTGGATATCATCTGACATTTCTTGGGAAACTTTAAAGCTATGGTTGAAGGTTACAAGTTAATTGTCCTTAACATCCCCTTGTTGTTTGGATCCAAGATGGATAAGTGAACAAAAGGCATTGTTGTTGTTTGGATAGATATTGAAACGCAAATTTAGGGACTCATGGAAAGAGATAGAACTATGAGGAAGATGCATGCTAGGAATAGAATAAACACTCGGATCCTGGGTTTAAAAAGGTCCAAGGCTAACATTGTCATCGTAATATTGACTCTTTTAAAGAGTTGGAGAAACCGCTTCAAAACTAGGTTACATGGCCTTAACATATATAAATCAAAATTTGGAAACATGGAGCCTTCTTTGTTCTCGTTATTATGGAAAGAGACTAGATTCCCTATATATGTAAATACCTTATATAGAAATAGTTATCATATGTAGTATATTCTACTCTTGTATTGTACACAACCTTAAAGGTATAAATACAAAGGATGGTTGCAGCCATCAGCAATCATTGTAATTCACATACAATCAATCTCTTAACTTAACTTCGTATCAAAGTAGTAAAATTGCAAGTTCATTCTTCTCTAGGAACTTCAACACATCTGGCCTCTTCCAATCTTGTTTCTCCCATGCTTTTGATATTGTTCTTCCTCCTAAAGATTCTGGTCTCCTTTTCTTCTGTCAATGAACAATCAGGAACTTCAACAGATTGTTGTTGCTGTACCACTCACTCACTTTTTTTCCTCTCTTGTGCCGCCACCATTGTCAGCTGCTACATCTGGTGCTTCCATTACTGCTGCAGCAAGCCAAACGCCTCTGAATCCTTCTTTAGATGTCATGACTGCTATGACAACAGTTCTTGCTATCATCCCTCTTCCCAATACTCAGCAGGTTTTCTCTTTAAAGCTCTCCAACACCAATTTCTTGTATTGGATGATGCAGATGAAACCTTTTTTATTGGGCTAAGGCGTGTTCCGCTTTGTGGATGGCTCATTACCATTCCCTCCCTCTCATATGATTTATGCTGACACATCCTTACCCATTGTGAATGCTTCATATCTATCATGGAAGCAATATGACCACATAATTATAAATGCTTTCTTATCCTCTCTATCTTTATGGAAGTTCTGCACCTAGTGGTTGATCGTAAAACCTCTCACGATATCTGGATAATGCTGGAACCCGCCCTTGCTTCTCCTTCCAACTCGTGAATTATACAACTTCACAGTTCCTTCCAAGAGTTATGACAGAACGATGATTATATCAGCACCTATCTGTAGAAGGCAAAGGCCTTGTTTGATGAACTTACTGCTGCAGACATACCAATCTCCATGAAAGAATTTAATTTGTATGTGTTTCGACAACGATTTTAAGGATCTTGTAACCAACTTGTCCATTAAAGTTGATCCTATCTCCTATACTGACCTCCACAGCCACCTCCTTACACATGAATTTCTCTACAAAGCGTCTCTCTAATCTATTGTAACAGCTCTTCTATTACCAACTCCAATACAATAGCCATCTGTTTTTTTTTTGGCAGCGTCAGTCTGGTTCCAACGCTGGTAAAAGGGGTTGTTTTTGCGGGGGAGGCAATAAAACAATCATAATAGTTATAATCGTGGAAATCATAGTTATGGTTCAATCTAGAATTTCAGCATTTCAAGTTATACTTCAGGTCAACATTTTGGACAATAGGGAAATCGGTTCTCCTCTGTTTCAAGATAGCACTTTGGGCAGCAAGGCAACTAGTCTAAAGTTATAACCGAACCATCAAGTGTTAGCTATATTATAATTATGGATATACTGCCAAACAATGCCCTCAATTATCTACTCATCATCTACAAGCTAATGCCAATTTAGCGTTTAATAATGTCCCTACAACTTCTCCTGTTACTTGGTTTTCTAATATAGGTGCAAATCATCATATGACGCCGGACTTTATGAGTATAATGAGCTCAGAACACTACCTTGATAATGATTACTTGCATGTTTGTGATGGTAAAGGCCTTGTTATTTCTAATATTGCTCATTCTCACATTTGTTCACCCAAATGCACATTTACGTTATCCAATATTTTACATGTTCCTAACATTAAAAAACCTCTACTCTCTATTCAAAAGTTTTGTCTTGAGAATAACGTGTTTTTTTTTTTAATTTCATCCCTTTGTATTTTATGTTAAGGATCTCATGACAAATGAAGTGCTTTTTTCTGGCTGAGGTAGAGATGATCTATATGTTTTGTCTAAGTCCTCTGCAGCGTTGTTGCCTCAAGTTTTCTTATCCACCCGAATCTCTACTTCAACTGATGTCTGGCATCATCAACTTGGACATCTTAGTCTACGTATTTTAATTTTTTTAATGTCAACTAAAAAGATGTCCTGTACATCAAAACATTTTATTTTTAATTGTCCAGCATGTCCTACGGGTCATCAAACTCAAGCTCCTCTTCACTTGATTTTTATTGATGTTTGGGGTCCTTCCTCTATGCGTGGATTTTGCTATTTTGTTATTTTTTATGGATACCCATACAAGGTTTATTTAGTTTTATCCTTCGGTTTCTAAATTTGATATTTTTACTATCTTTCATCGATTTTCAGGCGCACGTTGAGTGCCAATTCTCTTTAAAATTAAGTATGTTCAAACAGACTAGGGTGGTGAATATAAAAAACTCACTACTTATTTTAAAACAATTGGTATTCATCATCGTCTGATCTACCCTCATACTCATGAACAAAATGACATGGTTGAATATCGTCATAGACATATTGTTGAAACTAGGCTTACTCTTTTTGGTTAATGTAAAGCTCCTTTAAAATATTGGAGTTCTGCTTTTGAAAGTTTAGTTTATTTGATTAATCGCATACCAACTCCAGTTCTTAATCATAAAACACCTTTTGAATGTCTTTTAAAATTGACTCCTGACTATGCTTTCCTTTGTACTTTAAGGTGTCTCTGCTTTCCATTACTTTATCCATACTATGATCATAAGTTAGATTTTTGCTCTTCTCTTTGTGTTTTTCTAGGTTATAGCAACTCTTATTTAAGTTATCGATGTCTTAATTTGTCATCAAATCATCTTTATATTGCTCGTCATGTTCGGTTTCATGAAAATATCTTTTCTTTTGACAAGTCTGAACAGAGTGTAGCTCCACCTATACAATCCTCTACTGCTATTTTAAAGCCTCTCACATCAGCCGTTGTACCATATTCACTACATTCTGGTGCTCCCACAATGCCCCCTACACCTAAATCAACTCTTTTAACCCCCTTACCTCTGCCTGCATATCACTGTCATACTCATTCAACAGGTTTAGGTTCAGACTCGCCATTTTTGCATGCGTCCTCTGTGGCTCCTATCTCATTTGATGTGGTCCTCTCCCTTACTGGTTCCCCTGCTTCGCGTGTCGCCTCTGTGTCCCCTGTGCTGTTTAATTTGCTCATCTTCCCTGTTGTTTCTCTTGCTGGTTCTCTCTCTCGGCCTGCTTCCGCTACTCGGCATAGTCCTCTATTGAGCTCTTCACCACCTGTTTCCTCTCATGTTTCCCTCATGGACTTAATTTATGTATTGATTTGACTCACTTTTCTCTTTAGCAAGGCCCAACCAGTGTGTCTTCCACCCAATCTTAGGTTGCCCGCACTCATTTCATAGTGCTTCGCTCACGTCCACCCAAAACCGCCAACATAAGTTTTTCACCTGCCTCCCGGGCTGCTTCTTTGCCTTAGCAGGAACTAAACTGTTTTAAGGATGCTGGTAGGTACTTGATTTGGCATAAAGCCATGCAAGAAGAACTTCGGGCCCTTTACGGTAATGACACTTGGGCAATAGTGCCCTTTGCTCCATCTATAAATGTAGTTGGCAGTCGGTGGGTTTATAAGATTAAAAGGCACGCTAATGTTGTGTTAAACGATATAAAGCACGGTTGGTCACATGAGGTTTCACTCAGCAAGAGGGGATTCATTATTTGGAGATGTTTAGTCCAGTGGTTAAGCCAACAACGGTTTGACTTGTACTAACTATCGCTATCTTTTATGGTTGGTCGATTCATCAGTTGGATTTTCATAATGCGTTCTTGAATGACATTATTTTGGAGGAGGTGTACATGACACAACCACTTGGTTTTGTTGACCTTACATTCCCGTCTCATGTGTATCGTCTTCATAAATCTTTGTATGGTTTGAAACAAGAGCCTCGGGCATGGTACAACTGGTAAAATGAGTTTTTGATCTCCATTGGCTTTCACGCATCGAAGGTTGATACTTCTCTCTTTATTCTCTCCTTCAATGGTGTTATATTTTATTTACTTGTGTATGTTGATGATATTTTATTGACTAGGAGTAACCCAGCTTTGCTTCAACGATTAATTACTTTGCTAAGTTCAGAGTTTAAGCTTCGGGACTTAGGCTCTAGTCATTTCTTTTTGGGCATTGAAATTAAGTCCACTTCTATGGGTTTGTTACTTAGTCAACACAAGTAAACACTTGATATTATCCAATGAGCAGGTATGACTTCTTGTAAACCGATTGCTACTCTTTTATCTACCTCATCTAAGCTGAGCATCATGTCTGGTACTCTTCACTCTGATCCAACACGATATAGATAGATTGTTAGGGCTCTATATTACCTTACTTTTACTAGACCTGATAATTGTTATGTAATCAACAAGGTGTGTTAGTTTATGCATGCCCCTACTGAGGATCATTAGTCTGTTGTTAAATGCATCTTGCGTTACCTTCAGGCTACAACTTCTTATTGTCTGCACATTACTTAGGATTCCTCCTTGTCCCTTCATGGTTTTACTAATGCTGATTGGGCTAGTAGTATTGATGATTGCAAATCGATAGGTAGTTTTCTTGTGTATCTTGGTTCTACTCCTATTTCAAGGAAATCAGAGAAGCAACGTATTGTGGCTAGGTCTTCTATAGAGGTAGAATACAAAGCTTTGACTGATGGTACTGCTAAAATCTTATGGATTTGCTCTTTATTATCAGAACTTCAGCTTCCATCATTGTCCATAACTATATTATGGTGTGATAATTTAGGGGCCACTTTCTTATCTGTCAATCCAGTGTTTCATGCTCACATTAAACATGTTGAAATTAAGTATCACCTTGTTTATGATCGCGTTGCTAAGCAAGAAATTCAGGTACGATTTATCTCTTCAAAGGACCAACTAGCTGATGTCCTTACCAAGCCTCTTCCCCTAGTCTCGTTTGCTTTTTTTGGATCTAAGCTTCAGGTGGAGTCTTCACCTTTAGCTTGATGGGGTGTATTATGGAAAGACACTAAATTCCTTATACATGTAATACTTTATATAGAAATAATTATCATATATGGTATATTCTACTCTTATATTATATACAACCTTAAAAGTATAAATATAAAGAATGGTTGCAACCATTAACAATCATTATAACTCACGTACAATCAATCACTTAACTTAACTCTTATGTCTGTTAATATTGAAGTTGTAGGGAAAAATGTTTAGGCGCATTATGGTAGAGAATCTTGAATTTGTATTGCTTCACGATAGTGATAGACCACCAAGAAGGTCACTACGTGCTCCTATTAAGAATCCACGTTTTATGACATGAATCATGCAAGAGACGTGTCTTATGTAGGAGAAGGACGTGCCATAAGCAGAGGAGAAGGTGCCACATACAGGGGATGTGGAGAAAACACTAGTTGCTTGAGGATTTGCTGGCATCATTCCATTGGAAGGCTTGGTCCATGGTCGTTAGCTATTATTTCATTAACTATAGCCACTTGAATTCCTTGTTTTAAGTAGTGGAGGTCGTAAGTTTAGGAGAAGTTGTTTCTTCTTTATGTATTTAAACCTTTTCATTATGCAGTAATGGGGATATATTTTCAGAGTATCAATTATTGTGGTTCATCCTCACCCTGAGAGGAACTTTATCTATTTAGCAATTGTAATAGCTTTGACTGGGACCTATCATTGGTATAGAGCTCTATCTTACAATGGCAACCAACAAAGAAAGAATTGAAATTTAGAAGTTGCGCTTGGAGGACTTCAAGATAGTATGAGTCAGATGGAACTTGGTCTTAATGACAAGATACATCACATGGAGGAAGTCATCAATAAACTCTCTATGGCCTTGATCTCAACTAAAGACTCCAGCAGTAACACTAATGCCCGTAGTGGTCCTTCTCGCCATAATAGGGAAGAGTTTATGGAGTCTGCAGAAGAAGGACGACAAATGTTCTCATCCAAGTTAACAAAGCTTGAATTTCCAAGATACTCTGGTGATGATCCAACTGAATGGTTCAACAGAGTGGAACAATTTTTCGAATACCAAGGCACCATAGCAGCACAAAAAGTGTCCTTGACATCATTCCACCTTGCAGGTGAAGCTAATTAATGGTGGCAATGGCTACGCCGTGCTTACATCGAGGAAGGGAGAGAAGTAACATGGAAGGTTTTTGAGGAAGAACTTTGGGCTCGTTTCGGACCAGTTGATTGTGAAGATTTTGATGAAGCGTTATCAAGGGTTACACAGGTTGGTTCTTTATGAGATTACCAAAAAGAGTTTGAAAGGTTGGGAAACCGGGTGCAAGGATGGACACAGAAAGCACTGGTAGGAACATTTATGGGAGGCCTTAAATCAGAAATTGTTGAAGGAATCCGGATGTTCAAACCACACTCTTTAAAGGAAGCTTTTAGCTTTGCACGAATGCGTGATGACCAGATCACTCGCCAACAAAAATTTACACGGAATTCACAATTCATTCCGCAACTTGACTTTCCAGCACAAACAAAACCACACCAGCTTCACAAATGAAAAGGCCCACTTGGGATGAAATGCAACGGAGGCGAGCTCAAGGTCTTTGCTTTAATTGTGATGAAAAATTCAACATCGGCCATAAATGCCAAGGCCCCCACCTCTTATTGTTAGAAAGGAGCTATAATTCGAATGATGAAGAAGAGACAAATGAGGAGACCAAAATAGAAAGTTCGGTAACATGAACCTTGAGGACAAGGTTCCAGTTATAGAAGGAGGTATTGATAAACCACCAAGAAGGTCACTACATGCTCTTATCAAGAATCCACGTTTTATGACATGAATCATGCAAGAGACGTGCCTTATGCAGGAGAAGGACGTGCCATAAGCAGAGGAGAATGTGCCACATACAGGGGATGTGGAGAAAACACCAGTTGCTTGAGGATTTGCTGGCATCATTCCATTGGAAGGCTTGGTCCATGGTCGTTAGCTATTATTTCATTAACTGTAGCCTTTTGAATTCCTTGTTTTAAGTAGTTGAGGTCATAAGTTTAGGAAAAATTGTTTCTTCTTTATGTATTTAAACCTTTTTATTATGCAGTAATGAATATATATTTTCAGAGTATCAATTATTGTGGTTCATCCTCACCCTGAGAGGAACTTTATCTATTTAACAATTGTAATAGCTTTGACTGGGACCTATCATATAGATATCTTACTGCTTTCTTGAAAAGGTGGATATTTTTGTTACTTGGTAGTTTGAAAGAGTGGTGCTTTGTCTCAGGTGAACTCTGAATGAAGGTTCTTCTAAGAGATCATGGGAGATGCTTTCAACAGAAGAGATGCCAAAAAATTATTTTTCTGTAGGACATGGGTGATATTGGAGCTCTGACTTTGAAAGTGGAACGACCGGTGAGGCGTTTGTTAAAAAACTAGTTATTCTTTGTATCCTTTCAAGTCTGAAAAATACAGTTCTTACTCAAATGAGCTTGTGAGAAAAAGAATGCATTCTGATCTTGCGTAGAGCTTATCGTATACCATACATGAAAGGGCTTATTCTGCTTCTAGGTAATTGTAACTGAATTCTGCCACTCGAGCGGGATAATCTTTTATGCTTTAAGAACTTGCTGTAGATGATATCATGTGACGAGAGCTTGGTTTTACAGTGCATGGAGCTCCCTTTTTATGGACGATGGGTCATATAATCTGGTAACTTTCTTGCTGGTGTCGTCTTCCATGAAGTTGGACTGTACTGATTTTTCATGTGGTTAGTGCCCAGTGTTGCCGCAAGTCACAAAAAGCTTAGCAATTCCATTAGCTCAAGTAAAGCAACATTTACGAAAGGAGGCTTTTATTTGT
This sequence comes from Populus simonii, assembly GCA_007827005.2. Taxonomy (NCBI): domain Eukaryota; kingdom Viridiplantae; phylum Streptophyta; class Magnoliopsida; order Malpighiales; family Salicaceae; genus Populus; species Populus simonii. Next base: position 11,708 of record VJNQ02000474.1, read on the forward strand.
CCTGCTTTACTATTCTGTCTCCAGTTCAAAATAAATGAAAATCAACAAGTGCCAAAATAGTGGTTAGTTTTCTGTTTGCCACTCCTTTTCTCCAAAATATTGCCATCACCTTTTGCAGATCATGTTGCATTATAAGACTGTTTGTCCTCCTTTGCACCAGGAGGTGGGGGGCTACAATGTTTAAAGTTGTTCCGGAGCAAAGCAAGTCTTCTTAATTTGTGGTTACTTGATCCAATGCTACTTGGCCCTCTATGACTTTTCTGAAGAAGCTGGGGCACCTAGAAGGCATTATAGGCTAATTTATTTCTTATAAAGTTGTAAATTCGCTTACATGTGATTTAGTGACATACATCCTTGGAGACATTACTTGCATCCTTGGTCTAGATGGGTCCAGAACTTTCACTTCCACCTGCTGTTTCCTGTTGCAGCAGCTGGTGTGGTGGCAACATTTGCCAACTACTAAAAAATATTGCTAGCAAGTTTATTATTATCATCATATCTGACATCCATCTACAGGATTTTAGATGTAGATCTTGTAAAAAGGCTGATGAAATGGAATAGTTTTTCACGCAGTCAGAAACTAAATTGATTAGGATTCGAAGGAGAATGGGAATTCCAGATTGTATTTATTGTTTAAAGTGTTTTTTATTTATAAATATATCAAAATAATATTTTTTTATTTTATAAAAATTATTTTTAATATTTACACATTAAAATAATTTGAAAACACTAAAAAAAATATTATTTTTTTAAAATAAAAAAATTAAAAGGACGGTTAGTTCGTTTTTGAATTTTGTTAGAATAATGGTTAAGATTGAAAAAGTTAAAGGGATGCTATTTTTTATTTATTTATCCTAGATATTTCGTTTCTTTACTTTTTCTACTTATTTTATGTTTTTCTTTTGTTTTCAACATAAATCATCCGAGTATATAGTTGTAGGTCATTTTCAAGAATAACTTTTGACAAAATTATTGTTCAGGATTATTTTCTTTTTATGAGAAACTACAGTGTCTAGAGTTTCTCAATAAAAAATCATGTCTTTTTTTTTAAAAAAAATTGTTTAATACTTCTGAATATTTTTAGCTTTAGATTAATCATTCAGTGCATAAACATACATGGTAGATGTAATTGCTGTCAATTTTGATATGACAACTCAAATTCTCTAGAGTCTTCTGTAGAAGTCTTTTTCTAATTTTACAATTTCATCCTCCCTCTCTCTCTCTCGTAAGTACTCAAAATTGAGAGATTAAGATCCGGATTTTTTTTGTGTTTTTTTTGTTTTTTAAGTTAAAAAGGTTTTTTTTTTTTTTTTCAAATTAGTTTTTGTTGGAGGAGTTGCCTCCGGCCTACAGGAGACAACTGCTACTATGTGGATTGGTGGTCATGTGATTTGCTGGTTGTGTTAATCTAGCACTCTTTAGTTTAATGGGTCTGGTAGTGACGTGGCATCCACACCTAATGCTTCCTTTCTTTCTCTCTTGCTTTATTACACCAGCCCTTCCTCTCAGTACTTCTTACTTCTTAAGCCATTGCCTTTACACTCGAAAGCTCTCCTTTCCTTCCTCCCAATAGGGCCATCACTGCCCCATCTCTATGAGATGGCCACAAAACCAGCTGAAGAGGCTTTACAACAGCTGAAATACCAGGTAAGGAATGCTCTTATCATAGATAGAAGTACGTCCACCTACTATTCCTTTCACTTCTTTCATCATTACGGACTGTTTCTTCTCCATTTCCTGAATCCATTTCTCAATTGCTTTTGCAGACATGGGTCTTGAAAGTCTCAATCCACTGTGAAGGATGCAAAAAGAAAGTTAAGAAAGTTCTTCAAAGCATTGATGGTATATGTTGTGTAAAATACTCAGATTTGAGATTCATTTCTTTATCTATCAACTTATACTAGCTAGTATGCATGTGTTCACTTTGCATGTTTTCTTTTATTCTCGACTAGGTGTTTATAAAACAGAAGTTGATTCTCACCAGCATAAGGTTACAGTAACTGGCAACGTGGACGCGCAGATTCTTATCAAGAAGCTGATGAGATCAGGGAAATACGCCGAGCTTTGGCCTAAAAACTCCGAGAATAAGGAGAAAAAGTCTGGAAAATCCCAGAACAATGACAAGCAGAAGAGTCCTAAAGATGTCCAAGAAGTTGGTGGTGGTGATGATCATCAGAAGAATACTCCAGCTAGCAGAAAAGCCGAGACGGAAGCTAAAATTAGTGGTGGAAATGGTGGTGATGATCAAAACTCAGGGGCGGAAAGTGATGATGCCGGCTTAGAAAGTGCTGCTCCTGTTGCTGCGGCTGCTAGTGGTGGTGGCAGTGGTAAAAAGAAGAAGAAAAAGAAAAAGCCAAGTGGCAATTCTAACAATGGTGCCAGTGGTGATAATTCTGGTGGTGTACCGGCTGATACCGGGTCTTCTTCCATGGCTGATCTTGACTCAGCTCCATCTATGCCCTTGATGAGTCATAGCCCTCCACATCAGCATGTATACCCGTATCCACCAATGTATCATCAACCTATTCCAGTTTATGGAATAAACTACAACACAGCATATTGTAGTGCTAGTGAGTCCTGTTATGCACATCCCATGCATGCTCAGATTCACTATCATCACCAGCAGAGGTACCAGCCACCAGCCCCGCCATCCGATCTCATCAAGGAGTTCGGTGATGATGATAACGAGACCGGATGCTCAGTCATGTGAATATTAGTAAGGGGTGATGTAATGTGGGGTGCGTATGCAAAGAAAGTTAAAATTTAAACTAGGGAGCTAATATAGTGTAGTGTCTTGTGCGGGAGGTGGATGGATTAATTTTGCAATATGTAACATAAATGTGAAGATAGTGGAGCAATAAAAAGGGCAGCTATGGGGTCTCAAGCTGTTTAATGTTTTGTCTTTATTTAGCTTTATTTGCTGCTTCTGTACTTTTATACTTTATATAGCCTTAATTGTAATGTTTGGTTAATTCTAGGCCTTGTTTCTTTCGTGTAAAATGAGATTTTTGGTTATGAAACATCATAATATAGCTCTCTCTGCTGACTGAAACTGTAAAATCGGCATTTCCAGCAAGTTTGCTTCCCCACTAATTCACCCTTCTATTGGTGGGTGAATGCTACATATGAAGATTTGCATTTTCCAATCGGAAATGCTTGAGGTTATCTTTTTCAAAGCAATCCCTTCCATCGGTTAAGACATTTCTGTTCATGAACATCTTTCGCTCTCAAAGCGAGTGCCACTTTTTACATACGGTCGGTTTTAGCTTTTTCTCTTCTTTTTAGATCGCGTCCTGGCAATTGGGACCATCAAGTGATCGGTAAATCTTTTCTCAATCGCCTAAAGGATAACTCAATTACGTGTCTTGGCGATTCCATTATCCCAACAAGTAAGGTGATCATGCACTCGGGGTAGATACATTCTCTATATCTTCTAGAGCTTTAGAGGACTGTCTTCTGATCCAAAATCTGGTTAACAAGTAGAGGTTGAAAAGCGGCTTTCAATATAACAACTGCTTTAAAATGAAGATGCTTTAATCACACGACATGAAGAACCTTGAATCCCAAACACGATCACTTTCGGAACCCATCCTCCACCTTGAATTTGCCTTTTAATCCACAGTAGAATATCCTCGGAGGATTATACTTGCCTTCCGTGCACTTCTTGAAAGGAAAAGGGGCATCTAGTACTCTTTTTAGAAGTTAACGTTTTATTTTTCAAACATGAGAATATTATATACCTAACCGGAGGTTTGTTCATTTAAGTGAATGATAGTCTCATCGAAAGCTTGCTCTAAAAAATATAATCATCTTCATTTGTATTATTACTTTTGTCGAACCCATGAACTTAATTCAAATTTTATTTCATCCAGTATGAATCCTCCCATTAAGAACCCAAATATAACAGACTTTGCACCAAACCTGGTTTCCATTTTATTTTATCTTTTTAATTTCAAGACTTGGGTCGAAGATCTAGAAGATAATTACAGAGGGATAGAATTTTTTCCCACCTTTACGACGCCAAGATGGAATGATGATTGATTTTCGACTGGGCTGTTTATCTTTAATTACACACTCGATAATAGCTTACAGCAGATAATTTGGTCGTTTGAAAAAAAATGGTTGTCAACTGTCATGCAAGAGACTTGTCAAATCCCCTTCCTTCCTTGATTGTACTTGGCGTCAAACCCTTTGTTTCAAAATCCATCAACAATCAATTGAATCTCGATCCATGTTTGCAACACTGGTATGCAAATATCTAACTGGAAGTCGATGCAGCTACTTGCTATTAAATTTTGAAAAATCCAATTCAACATAAAATCAAAATGATTTTTTTTAACCTAGACATTAAATAATTTAAATAATAATAGTAGCAGTCAAAATTGAATTATAATTGCAGCGGCAGCAAAAAAATATTATGGAACATGATAAACCTATTTTTAACGGACTTGAAAAACTCTTATGACCCTCCTCCCTTCTGCATGCTCAAGAAAATAAGCATGCACTGAGTGGGGGCTTGGCAGTGAGCCAAGGCTCGACGTGCTGGGTTTGACACCAGCCACACCCAGATGCCTCGGACACGTTAAGCTTGATAGTGTGCCAAGCCCCTTGCAGGCCCATGAGGATACGCATCCTCCATTGAAACGTTCAAGGAAATGACCATCCTCTTTTGGCACACCAAAGAAAATGAAGTAAAGTAGGTCTGACAAACATGTCAAACTCAAGACACTTGGACTTGGCCATCACCCACGTCTAAGATAATATAGGTCTGACAAATATGTCAGACCCAAAGCACTTGGACCTGGCAGTCCGCCATGTCCAAGGCACTTGTACTTGGCAGTCAGTCAGGTTCAAGACAACATGAATTTCGCAAGCATGTCAGATCTAAGGCACTTGGAACTGATAATTAGTCACGTCCAAGATAACAACCATCCTCCCTTGGCATGCCCAAGAAAATGACCTTCCTTCCTTGGGCATGCTCAAGGGAATAACCATTCTCCCTTCTTCTCCTTCTCTGGTTTCAATGGTAAAAAAAAATCCTCCTTTTTCATCATATTTGATAGTGGTCTCTTTTCTTAATCTTCTCCTCTTTCTTTGGTCCAAAATCTTCTTTTATTTATTTCTTGATTTTCCTTTCAAAATTGATAGATTCTAACCCTAAATGCAAGCCCTAGTTTTGCTATTATAATGACTTACTTTGAGAAAGTCATAAATATAAAAGTTGTATACATTCCTTTTAGTTTTCTTTTAACATCAAGATCATATTATTTGTAGAGAAAGTTATGTCTAATTTATCAATATGTGTTCCTGAAATTTTTGGTACGAAAACTTCCTATTCTTGCAATAGGAAATTTCACTTTTCTCCTTCTTTTATTTCCCAAAACATGTACATAATCTCTTTAAGGTAAATTTCTTCTTTTAATTTTCTTTGAAATGGCCTTTCTAGAATTTATTTCTTCCTACATATAAATAAAAATAAATAGATAAAAACTACATAAAATAGCAATATTTAAGATAATCTAGCATAAAATTGAAACTAAGAGCATGTAAAAATCATATACAAATCAAGCACATCATATACCTCTAAACTTACTTCTTGTTTGTCCTCAAACAAGCAAAAAAAGAAAAATAATTTAAAACGTGAATTGGTTAATTCACAAAATTTGTTGCCTTAAAGACTGCCTAAAAGTTATAATATAAAGGAATCATCCAATATTACACAAGTCTAAAAGTTAATTCAAAATTCAATTCCACACCTTTATCAATTCTCTCATTCATGCATTCCTATCATTCTCACTTCATTATTGACTCCCAGGTGATTTTTTTTACTTGTAGATTTTCTATCTCTCACACCTTATATACTCTTCTAAGAATTAAATTACATAAACTTAGTTCTTTTGAAAGAAGAGGATATTAGTGTTTAAACTCAAATAGGGTAGGAAAAATAATATTTTTTTAAAAAATTATAAGGCCAAGGTATAATTCAACCAAGCTTAAAAGGGCGACTAAAAATGACACAATCAAATGATTGATGTCTTCTCAAGTGTAGAAGTGTCAAAGTAATAAATAATCTAGCAAGACTGAGTCAATCCATAGGGGGTTAATTATATAAAATCACAAATAATAAAAGAAACAGAGTTGAAGAGAATTTTGAGATGTGATATTAATATAAATATTAAACGAAGATAAAATAATAGTCAAGGTTAGAGGATCTACTAAAGGTATTTTAAATAAGTATAATTCAAACTCTTTTTATTACTTAACTGGAAACCACATATAAAAAAGGTTCCAATTAGATGATTTATAATTGATGTCTCATTTTAAGTTATTAGCATGATCATATTAATTATTTTATTTGAGTAACGCCAACACTTATAAATGTTGTCAAATATTCATGGTGTTAACTTATATTAACAACAAATTGAGTTCCTTTCATAGCATAAGTGTCGGTTATCTATACAGTAGGCTATGAAAAAATCAAATATTTGTTGTGCTAAAGGTTGTGTACACCATGCATCTAAACTCACCACTTAACAAGCAGGATAACAATTATAAAATATGTTAATAACAAATTTTCTTGAATATAATCATTAAAGTCCATGTTGAGTTTGTACTATACTTATTCTTGTACCATTAGTGTAACATTTTCACTTTAGAAAAAATAAACTTACTAAACATAATGAAGAAAAAAAACATAAATAAACAAGATAAGAACATTTATACGATATAAATTAAGTATAATAAATGAAATAATAAGCATAAATAAGAGATTAATGAGAATATACAATGAAATAAAACTTGAATATTATACAAATGAAAAGAAAGAAAGCAAGAGTATGATCTTGATTTGAAAACCAAGATGTATAAATATATGGTGAATACCTCCTTTTATAGGCTAAAATTTAGAACTATTAATTTGGTTGCTAATTATTGTTTTAGTGGCGGTGGCTGGACAAAACATCATTGATAACATCAGAATTGGAACAAATGATTTGTGTTAAAGTTGTGGGTATTTGTCTCATATTTAAAAAAAAAGGCTCATTTGAACTTCTAGAACTCGATATATGAGCTGAACACTAAACAATATCTTGGTTGCAGGACAGATTCAGACTTCTCTTTAGTTGGTAATATTTAAACTTTAAAAAGACAGTATTGAATCTTGAACTCTGCATGAATGTTTTAGACCTTTATATTAGCTTTCCATCAAGATAAACCAAACCTAAATCCAAGGTCTATAATTCTAATTATGACCTAAAAACCAAACGGTGTTCCAATTTGAATTAAACCAACTCAACTTGAATTTATTCTTTAAGCCTAACCCTCTCTTTGTCTTTTCAATTTCAATAGTTAAACACATTAATTAGTCCTCTGAATTATGAGATATGTCTATTTTGCAAACCTACATTTACCATCAATTACAGATATCTTATATTATTAGACTCGTTATTATAAAACATGCTTAAATTAGAGAATTTAATGATACTTCAAGTACAATATGATGATATAAAATTTTAATATAAATGCGATTTTAAGTACTTATCACACCCCCAAACCAACTTGTTACTAATTCCTATAGTAATTAAAGTGTTAAAATAGAAAAATAATTTACAGAATCCAAAACCAAGGTATTCATCATTTAACTTCCACCAATCTATTCAAATAAACAAACTCTCAATAGATTTATGTGTCTAACACATGCCTCTCAATCAAGATATTAATAAACCTTTTTTTTATGCTCAATATATCAATACATAGTTATGAGGCTTTACTTGGAAGAAAATAAAATTTAAACTAATGTTTTTTCTATGGTTAACTTTCTTAGGTTGGGATATATATATATACCAATCTATTCAAATAAACAAACTCTCAATAGATTTATGTGTCTAACACATGCCTCTCAATCAAGATATTAATAAACCTTCTTTTTATGCTCAATATATCAATACATAGTTATGAGGCTTTACTTGGAAGAAAATAAAATTTGAACTAATGTTTTTTCTATGGTTAACTTTCTTAGGTTGGGATATAGATATATACCAATCTATTCAAATAAACAAACTCAATAGATTTATGTGTCAAACACATGCCTCTCAATCAAGATATTAATAAACCTTCTTTTTATGCTCAATATATCAATACATAGTTATGAGGCTTTACTTGGAAGAAAATAAAATTTAAACTAATGTTTTTTCTATTTTAACGCTTTAATTACTAGGGACTAGTAATAAGCTAGTTGGGGGGTGTGATTAGTACTTAAAAATGCATTTTTATCAAGGTTTTATATCATCATTTTGCACTTGAAGTATCAATAACTCCTTAACTAAAGCATGTTTTATAATAACATATCTAATTATATAAGATACCTTTAATTTATGGTAAATGTTCATCTTAAATGTAGGCCTATCACATAAATGAAAGAATTGATTGATGAGTTGAAGTACTGAAATTGAAAGGACAAAGAGATGGCCAAACTTAGAAAAGAGATGCTGGTGCAGTCCAAAGTGGAACACTGTTCGGTAATTGGGTCATATCTGGAGCTGTAGATCTTGGATTTAGGTCCATTTTATATGGATGGAAAGATAAGACATAGGCCTACAACTTTCATGTGGAGCCTAAGATTTAACAAGGCCGTTTTCAAGTCCAAATTGTAGCAACAAAGAAGAAGTCCGAATCTGTCATGCAGCCCAGATACTGTTCAGTGTTCAGCCCATATCTCGAGTTCTAGAAGTCCAAATGATCTCAAATGTTTACCCTGGAAAGATGAGAAAATTTCCTAGAACTTTCATGATTGAAGTCTGTTCAAATTATGACGTTATCAATGACGTTTTTGGCAGACAAGAAGATAAGAATTGTCACCAAGTCAAGATGTGGCCACCCACTCATCAATTAGTCAACAAATCAATAGTTCCAAATTTTGGCCTATAAAAGGAGGCATTTGCCATGTATTTAGGCATCTTGGTGTTCAGATCAAGATCATGCTCTTGCTCTCTCTGTTGTAATGCTTAAGTTTTGTTTATATTAATTTCTTGTTTATGCCTTTCATTTCCTTTTCTTTACTTAGTTAACTTCTTTCTCATTTATGTTCTTATCTTGTTTATTTATGTTTCTTTCTTTCATTATGTTTAACTAAGTTAATTATGTCAAGGTGAAAAGGGTACACTAATGGTGTAAGAATAAGTATAATATAAACTTAACATGGACCTTAATGTTGGATACTAACATGCTTTATATTTGCTATCTTGTTCACTTTTAATACTTTGCTTGTTAAATGGTTAATCTAGATTTATGTTGTATAACACTTGGTACAACAAATACTTGGTACTTCATAGCCCATACTGTATGGTATAACCGACACCTGAGCTATGAAAGGAACTTGATTTGTTGTTAATATAAGTTATAATCATAAATGCCTGACAACATTTACAAGTATTAGCATTATTCGAATAAGATAACTAATGTAATCATGTTAACAATTTATAATCCGATTGGAACCTCCTTTGTGTGTGGTTTCCAGTTGAATAATAAGAGTTTATACTATACTTGTTTGACGTACCATTAGTGGATCCTCTAACCTTGACATTTGTTGTTATCATTGTTTAATCCTTACGTTAATCTTCCATCTCAAAAGTTCTCATCAACTTCTTCCTCTTCTTCTTCACTATTATTATTATCACTATTATTATTATTGTTGTTGTTGTTATTGTTGTTGTTATTGTTACTTTTGTATTATTGTTATCTATAATTTATACAATTAACCTCCCTGTGGTTCGACCCCGGTCTTGCCGGGTTATTTATTACTTCGACACTCCTGCACTTGGGAGAAGACATCAATCTTTTGGTTGTGTCAATACCATTCCTAAATAATGACATAGTGCATTTCAAGTCCATCTAGCACATCTTTGACAGATTTTCAACAATTTTACACAACATTTCTTCACTAAAGTACGTATACCTATCCAAGGCATGTGTAAAATAAAAGAATTGGAAACTCACTTGATAATCGGACTTTTGCTTCAATTATCCAGCAAATATCTTCAGGAATTTCATGGTGCATTAACAACCTCAATCTTTCACACTTAAGCATGGTAAATTTTTTGTTATCGTATTTTGAGGTAAAGCAGAAAAATACTCTTTCAATTTCTCATTAGTGGTGTCTATTTTTCATATGAGAGATAGAGAAGAGATGTAAAGAAATGAGAAGAAACAAGAAATTAACAAACATATAAACAAAAATTAGTTATCATGGGAAACTGAAAGAACCAACTTGAGAGTCACGGAGTATCGTTATCCACCATTTGACCGATGTTGGAAAGAGACTAGCAAAACAGAAGCCACACACAAAAACAATATGAGAAAAACAAAATAATCAATCTTTATAAACAAGATCATTTAAACAAATGGATTCATTTTCACTAGGAAAATTATCAAAGTAAGCTTTCAAACGATATACATTACCATTCTTTGGATTCTTGATGTCAAAAGCCCTATAAGAATACACATGTTTTACAATAAATGGATCGCTCCATCTTGATCTTTGCTTTCCAGGAAATAAGTGAATCAAGAATTATAAAGCAAAACTTTTTGACAAACATCAAATGTTTTTCTTATGATTTCCTTGTCATGAAACACTTTGATTCTTGTTTTATGAATTTTGAATTCTCATATGCATCATTTCTTATTTCCTCAAGCTCATTTATTTGTAACTTACGTATCTGGCTAGCATCATCAAGGTTTGAATTGAAAGCTTTAATAGCCGAGTAAGCTTTATGTTCAAACTCCACAGGCAAGTGACAAGGTGTTTCATAAACTATTCTATAAATTAACATACCTAATGATGTTTTAAAAGCAGTTCAATAAACCCAAAATAAATCGTTAAGTCTTAAAGACCAGTCTTTCCAATTAGGGTTCAATATTGTTCTCATGAAGTAAAGATCATTTGCTTGGCAAATGAAGTGAGTCAACCTTTTTCTGGCTTTGGCCAAACACTTTTTCTCGCTAGTCAAGCTTTCTACAAAAATGGCGATGCAAGAATGTATTCTCTTATCTAAACTTCTTCTATGTGCATTCGCTCCCCCTGTCGTAAATGGTTCAGCCATGCCCAGTAACATGAAATGATTGAGAACTATGATGGGGTCAAAATAAATTTGGTTCTTTGTATTAAAAAAATATTGCATGACCAAAAAATTCAAGCAGAGGCGCACTTTAGGGAGGGTCCTTTTACTTTTAAATAGATGACTCGTCGGGTCATCAGAGCGGAACTTCTTTGGGAAAAACAAATGGAATAAGATTTGTTTGATTTTTCTATTTGCAAGTTTTACTTGTCCATTTATTTGATGACTCGATGGTGATAAGGGGTGGCAACTTTATGTGTGATTCTATATTTCTTCATTAAAGATTCAAATAGCTTGTTGCAAAAATGTGTTCCACCACCAGTTATCATGGCTCAAGGGATTCCAAATCGACTCAAAATATTTTCTTTCAAAAACTTGATCACTATTTTGTGATCATTATTTCGACTTGGAATTGCCTTTATCCATTTTGAAAAATAATCTATTATGAGTAATATATACAAAAAACCAAATGATGGAGGAAATGGTTCCATGAAATCTATACCCCAACATTCAAAGATTTCAATGACAAGAATAGGATTTAAAGGCATCATGTGATGTTTTGAAATGGATCCTAGCTTTTGATAATTTTCACAAGTTTTGCAAAATGCATATTCACCCTTGAACATGGTGGAACAATAAAATCTACATTGTAAGATTTTTGCAGTTATCGTTTTTGATGAGAAATGAACCCCACATTCCTCAAAATAAAAAAATTTAATGACACTACTTACCTCATTGTCAGAAATACATTTTTAAAATATTTGGTCAGGACAATACTTGAATAAGTAAGGGTAATCCCAATAAAAGTTCTTCACTTCGCTTAAAACCTTTCTTTTGTCTTGGGTACTCCAATGAGTTGGCAAATCTCATGTAGCAAGATAATTAAAAATATTGGCAAACTAAAGTATTGTAGCAATATAAAATAATTATTCATCAGGAAAGTAACTATTGATTGGTGTGATGTCAAATGTTGTCTCTATTGTCAATCTTGATAAATAATTAACGACAATATTTTCGGTGTCTTTCTTAGCATTGATTGTGATATTGAATTCTTGGAGTAACAAAGTCCACCCTACCAACCTAGCCTTAAAATCCTTCTTAGAAAAAAAAGAGATATTTTAATTCTGCATGATCACTAAAAACAACAACAAGTTAAGTAAAAAGATAAGATCTAAATTGTTCACACAAATACTACTGCCGGTAATTCCTTTTCAATGGTAGAGTTATTCACTTGAACACTATTTTAAAGTTTTACTTACATAGTAAATTATATAAAGTTTCCTATCTTTTCTTTGTACTAAGACAACACCCATGACATAATCACTAGTGTCACATATTGTTTCAAAAGATAATGGCCAATCAAGAGGTTGAATGACTTGTAACAAATGTAAGCAAGTTTATAAGTTTAACAAAAGTTTCTTCACATGTTCAGTCTATTTAAAAACATTATCATTTGTTAAGAGGTTAGACAATGATTTAGATATTGCACTAAAATATTTGATAAACCTCCTATAAAAACCAGCATGTCCAAAGAATGATCTAACATCTTTAATAGATTTTGATGTTGCTAAGTTCATAATTAACTTGATTTTAGACTTGTAAACCTCAATTCCTATCAATGAAATAATATGACCAAGTACAATATCATTTGTTACCATGAAATGATATTTTTCCTAATTCAGCACAATATTCTTCTCTTCACACCTGCTTAAAACCTTTTCCAAGTTAGTTAAACAATTATCAAATGAATCACCAAAAATAGAAAAATTATTATCAAATGAATCACCAAAAATAGAAAAATTATTCATGAAAATCTAAAGAAAACATTCAACCATATCACTAAATACACTCAACATGCATCTTAGAAATGTGGCTGGTGCATTTCATAATCCAAAAGGAATCCTTTGATATGCAAAAGTGCCAAATAGAAAAGTGAAAATTGTTTTCTCTTATTCTTCAAATGCAATTTCAATTCGGTTGTAATATAAATAGCCATCTAGGAAATAATAAAATTCATGACTTACAACTCTTTCTAGGATTTGATCTATGAAAAGTAAAAGAAAATGGTCTTTTCTAGTCATTGAAGTAAGTTTCTTATAATCAATGCATTTACGCCAACCAGTAATAGTCCTAGTTTGAATTAACTCATTTTTTTTCATTTGTTATCACAATGACTCTAGACTTCTTAGATACAACTTGGGTAGGACTTACCTATTTGCTATCATAAATAAGATAAATGATTTCATTAGGCCTTCGTTGTATTTCTCTAAAGGGTTTAGCTATTCATCCAAATAAAATTATGTGTATGCAAATCAAAGGACTAATTCCTTTTATGTCAGCTATGGTCCTTTATAATGCATTTTTATGCATTTTAGAGTTTGTAATAACTTACTTTTTGATGTGCATTAAGTTTGGAAGAGATTATTATTGAAAAAGTTTCATTTTCTCCTAAAAATAAGTACTTGAGACTAGATGGTAATGGTTTCAAATCAAGTTTTGGTGGTTAAACACTTGAAGTTATGGACTCAATTGATTGTGGTGGAAACTACTTAGTTTTTGGTCTACAACTACTTGCCTTTGATTCTTCCTGAAAATAAATCGTTTGCAAATCTTCAGATTCATTAAACTCAGTTTCACTATAAGTAGTTTCAAATTGATCATAAACTAATTTTTCAATAAAATCTACTTCTTATGAATCATTATCATCTCCAGATTTCGTGCAAATATTAAAAACATTCATTTTCAATGTCATGTTTCCGAAGAATAACTTCATCACTCCATTCCTACAATTAATCAATGCATTAGAAGTTGCAAGAAATAGACGTCCTAAAATAATAGGAATTCAATTGTGTGTTTCAATAGGTTGTGTATCCAAGACAATAAAATTCACTTGATAAATGAATTTATTAACTTGTATTAACATATTGATTAGTACTTAAAAGTTTATTTTTATTAAGGTTTTATATCATCATTTTGCACTTGAAGTATCAATAACTCCATAATTAGAGTATGTTTTATAATAACAAGTCTGATAATATAAGATACCTTTAATTTATGGTAAATGTTCATTTTAAATGCAGGCCTATCACATAAAGCAAAAGATTGATTGATAGTTTAACAACTGAAATTGAGAAGACAAAAAGAGGGCTAAGCTTAGAAAAGAAATGATGGTTGAATTCAAATTGGAACACCATTCGGTTATTGGATCATAACTGGAGCTGTAGAACTTAGATTTAGGTCTGGTTTATATGGATAGAAAGCTAAGACATAGGCTTAAAACTTTCATGAAGAGTCCAAGATTCAAAAGGACCGTTTTCAAATTCACATTGTAACAACAATAGAGAAGTCAGAATCTGTCCGCAGCCCAGACATTGTTCAGTGTTTAGCCCATATCTCAAGTTCTGGAAGTCCAAATGACCTCATTCTTATTTTGTTGGAAGGCTGAGACAAATTCCTAGAACATTTATAGGGACTGTTGCGATGTCGCGGTCGCACAAATTAATTACCCTAGCTTAAAACACACAAGATAGTAAAGAGCAAGCAAGGGGTCGATCCCACGAGGAAGTTTCAAGTCAGATTTTTATGTTGTACGTTATGTAATTGGGGGAATTTGGTTTGTGATTATCTAAACTATGGCAGCAATTAAACTAGCAAACAAAATCAATCAAAACCGAAACTTATCAAGAAAACAAACCTTGGTCGCAAGCACACATCCACCAACGGAAATTAGAACCGATCCTTGAAACAAAAATTGCAGTTTATGTTCTGAAATTCTATCTTTTCTTAACGTTGATTAATTAACGGATCCGCCGTATAACTAATCCTAACCAACAAACAATCAAAGTGTCCGCACTAATGATTCAATTTAATGGTAGCTTTAAGAACTAGATAATTTCATCAAGATTAACATACAAGCTGTCCGCAGCTTGTGTCACTTTGTTCTAATGTTCTCCCTAAGTTCAATAACGTAGTTCCGCCACAATTATCAAGCTTAGTTGCTTCACAAGTTCATATATCACAACTCCGGTTTTGATATTAAACTTAGCAATAGATTGTTCACAACAATAACTTAGAGTCCGCTCTAGCAATCATCAACAACAATCATAGAAAATATGCATAGGAAAACAATCATACTCATTCATAACATAAACTGAAAATAGAAGGAAGAATAAATTTCACGGTTCTTGAAGTCTGAAGGTTTGTTGTGTCCTTGCAACCAAGAAAAGAGCTTAGCCTTGCATAACTATTGAACAACTACTTCTAAAGAATGAAAAGAGCATGATTTTTGGGTTTGTAGAGGAGAGAATTTGTGTTTATTCTCTGCTGGCTGCTGCCTCCTTCTGCTCTCCCTCTTCTTTTCTAGCTGCTGCCCCTTCTCTCTTTCTTTTTATATGCTAAGAAACCCTAGTCTCTATTTTACAAAATAGTCCTTCCTTAAGTTGACAGTTTACATTTAAGTACTTCAATAACTATTTTTCCTAAAAAGGAGAAATAGCCTTGCATGAAATCTTCAAACTCTGACTTAGAGGAGCTAAATTGCTGATATAAAAACTTGGATGTCGGTTTAGATGCTTCGAAATGTAATTTGGACTCGTTTCTTCACGAAACCTGTTTGCTGGCAGAATTCAGTTGTCATCTTTGGAAAATCATATCTCCCTCATATGACATCGGTTTTGGCTGCAATTTGGAGCGTGGATAGGTCTTTGAATTAGGAATCCAAGAAAATTGAGTTTGCATCAATTGGACTTCTGTAGCTCCAGATATTAAATTTTGAATGACCAAAGGTCAACACTGGCAGAATGCGAGATTTGACTTTGCAGGATGTGATTTCCATGATCTTTCTCCTTTTATTTTTCTTGCATTACATTTCCAGAAAGGTATGGATGTTAGCTTTTTAGTGCCACTGGAATCACTTCATTTCGATCTCTAGAACTCACGCTCTGCACAAAACATCGACTGAACGTCAAATCTGCCAATTACCTCCAATTTACTCCTTTTTGCATCTTTCATCCAAAAATGCCTTCAAAACAAAAAACAAAGAATATCAAGGCATTTTATATATAAAACATGGACAAAACATTAGGTAGATGTGGGTGAAACTATCGAATAATATGGTTACATCAAATACCCCCACACTTAGCTCTTGCTCGTCCTCGAGAAAGGATAAATAAAATCAAATTGAAAAAAACTATGATCAATCTCTTAATCTCCCATCAATGTCCAAGAATATATACATTATAAACAAGAATACAATCATGAAGGATAAATAGTATAATTCTTATGAATTCATTTACATGCAAACTTCAAAACTCAATCAACCGTCGGGATTTAAATGAAATCTATGCCATGCCAAAGTGATAGGTCCTCTCATTGATATACACTCCAACACTCATGTGTTTAGGGTTTATGTGTTTAAATCTCTCAAATTCAATCAAAGAGTATGTTCTACCATAAGCTTGCTTTTCAATCTCATCTCCATTAGCAACTTATTACAAGTACTACATGAATCAAAAGGTCTTATTTTCCGGTTGTAATGGGGCTAAGGTTAAGGTGAGGTAAAAGAGAGTAAAAGAAAAGGTTCAAACCAAAGAAAGTAGAGCATTCTGAAAAATGATATTTCAAACAAGATATTCCATCAAAGCACATAAATTTTCCATCTTTAATCACCAATGCTTAACTTCTTTTGATTTCAAGCTTTTTCAATATAAAATCTTAAGAACATAAAGGAACACTTTTTTCTTTTTCTTTTTCTTTTTCTTTTTCTTTTCTTTTTCTTTCCTTTTTTTTTTTTTTTTACCTTTGGCAACTTTGCCCATCTTTTCATCAAACATCACTTCTTCTTTCTTTTCACATAATTTCCAACCATAATTCCATGAGATATCATAAGTATACGCTCTACTAATCCTTGGCCAGGGGAAAAGGAAAACATATAAAAAGTTAAGGCTTATACATGGATAAAGCAAAGAAAAGATAAACAAGCTCAAAAGGGGCTCACTAAGGATAATATGCTTTAGGTTGGCTTTTTGGCTCAAGTGGTTAAAATTCCTAATGCCTTTATCATCTTCATGTATATATGTAATATGAATGTAATCTCAACAAGATATGAAGCAAGTTCTAAAGATACATATCATTAAAAGAAGGCACAATAAAAGAATATAATGTTGAAGGCTCAAAAGCTTGCATTGGTATAACACTATAAAGTCAACATGGCATATTCTCAAAGTCAATCCCTAAACCAATTAAACCTTAAAACTTGCATGCACACTCCTTCATTTGATTTATATTATTCATCTATCTCAACTAATTCTCATACATAATACTCATATTCTAAAAAACCAATGGGAGTTCAAAAGATCAAACATAAATTTTTTTTTTCTTTTAAAGAACAACAAAGAAAACTAAAATTCTCCCAATACCCCCACACTTAAAACACAACATTGTCCTCAATGTTGAAATAAAAGTAAAGGAACATAAGAGAATGACAGAAAAGAAAAAAAAAATTAAAATGCGAAAAAAAATAAAAGATAAGGACAAAGAAAGCAAATCTGATTTTTTTTTTTTGTGCTGGGTTGCCTCCCAGTAAGCGCTTTTGTTTTATGTCATTGGCTTGACATGTGGCATGCTCATTCTTCATAGATTGGTTCAGCTAACTCTACAAAAGCGGTGAGTTCTGCCGTCCAACCTTCATAGAAAGGTTTCAAACGATGCCCATTGACCTTGAGTACTTTGTTGGTTTCTAAACTTGTAATTTCAACTGCACCATAAGGAAAAACATTAGAAACAACAAAGGGTCCAATCCAACGAGAGCGCAATTTTCCAGGAAAAAGTTTCAAACGCGAATGATAAAGAAGGACTTTGTCTCCAACATGAAACTCCTTTCTTGTAAGCATTCGGTCATGAAGATTCTTAGTCTTTTCTTTGTAAATCCTTGCATTCTCGTAAGCATCATTTCGAATTTCTTCCAACTCTTGTAGTTGCAGTTTTCTTGCAATCCCAGCAGCATCATAATCCATGTTACATTGTTTAATGGCCCAAAAAGCTTTGTGTTCAAGCTCCACCGGTAGATGACATGCTTTCCCATAAATCATTCTATAAGGTGACATTCCTATAGGTGATTTATAAGCAGTCCGATAAGCCCAAAGTGCATCTCCAAGACGTAGACTCCAATCTCGCCGGTTAGGTTGCACTGTTTTCTCCAAAATGGACTTGATTTCTCGATTTGAAATTTCAGCTTGGCCATTCGTTTGAGGATGATATGCTGTGGAAGTTCGATGAGTCACATGATATTTGCGTAGCAATGCTTCCATGGAACGATTACAAAAATGAGTGCCACGATCACTAATGATAGCTTTAGGGATTCCAAACCTGTCAAATATGTGAGTCCTGACAAAATCTAAAACAACCTTAGCATCGTTAGTTCGTGTGGCTTTCGCCTCAATCCATTTAGACACATAATCAACAGCAAGAAGAATATAAAGATTGCCAAATGAAGAAGGAAATGGACCCATAAAGTCAATACCCCAAACATCAAAAATTTCACTTACAAGAATATTCGTTAAAGGCATTTGATTCTTATGAGTGATATTACCTGTTCTTTGGCATTTTTCACATGATTTGCAGAAGTGATATGCATCTTTAAAAATAGAAGGCCAATAGAAACCACTTTCAAGTACCTTGTGGGCTGTTCTTTTTGCTCCAAAATGCCCACCACAAGAATGAGAATGACAAAAAGTGAGAATGGAATGAAATTCATCTTGTGGTACACACCTCCTAACTACTTGATCCGCACAAAATTTCCAAAGGTAAGGATCGTCCCAAAAATAATATTTAGCATCAGCTCGTAACTTATCTTTTTGGGGTTTAGACAAACCTGGAGGGAATTCTTTGGTGACTAAATAGTTTACCAAATCAGCATACCATGGTCTTGTAGAGGAATGCAACATATACAACTGCTCATCGGGGAATGTCTCTCTTATTGTTTCGATCTGTATATCCTCAGTCCTCAGTCGGCTCAAGTGATCAGCCACATGGTTTTCGCACCTTTTTTGTCTTTGATCTCAAGATCGAATTCTTGTAAAAGCAAGATCCACCTAATCAGTCTTGGTTTGGACTCCTTCTTCTTCAAAAGATACCTGAGAGCTGCATGATCAGTAAAAACAATGACTTTTGTACCAAGTAGATATGACCTGAATTTTTCAAGAGCAAACACCACTGCAAAAAGTTCCTTTTCAGTTGTATGGTAATTGCATTGTGCTCCATCCAACATACGAGAAGCATAGGCGATAACATGCAAATTCTTCCCAATTCTTTGCCCAAGCACAGCTCCTACCGCATAGTCACTCGCATCACACATTATCTCAAAAGGTTCATCCCAATTTGGTGGTTGGATGATAGGGGCAGATGTGACACGTCTTTTAAGCTCATCATGGGCATCTTTACATGCTTGATCAAACATAAAATCTACTTCTTTGGCTAATAGTTTACACAAGGGTGCTGTAATCTTCGAGAAATCTTTGATAAAGCGTCGATAGAAACCTGCATGGCCTAGAAAAGAACGAACTTCCCTCACGCATGAGGGGTAAGGCAATGATGAAATAACATCTATCTTAGCTTTATCAACCTCTAATCCACGTGAAGACACAACATGCCCAAGAACTATTCCTTGTTCTACCATAAAATAACACTTTTCATAGTTCAAGACAAGGTTAGTTTCAATGCACCTTTTCAAGATTAAAGATAAATTTTCTAGACATTTATCAAAAGAATCACCATACACCGTGAAATCATCCATAAAAACCTCGATTATTCTTTCAACATAGTCAGAAAAAATACTCATCATGCATCTTTGAAAAGTTGCAGGAGCATTACAGAGACCAAAAGGCATTCTCCTATATGCATATGTACCAAATGGACATGTAAATGTAGTCTTTTCTTGATCCTCAGGATTAATAACAATCTGATTGTATCCACTATATCCATCAAGAAAGCAATAAAAAGACTTACCTGCTAGGCGTTCAAGCATTTGATCCATGAATGGTAATGGGAAATGATCTTTGCGTGTAGAAAGATTGAGCTTTCTGTAATCAACACACATTCTCCATCCACTCGAGATGCGAGTAGGAATGAGCTCATCATTTTTGTTTTTCACCAATGTGATTCCTGTCTTTTTGGGCACCACATGGATTGGCGCGACCCATTTACTGTCAGTGATGGGGTAAATGACTCCTGCATCTAACAGTTTCAAAATTTCAGCTTTCACTACCTCCATCATAGGCGGGTTCAACCTCCTTTGCATTTCCCTTGTTGGTTTTGCGTTGTCCTCCAATAGTATGTGATGCATACACATTGAGGGACTAATGCCCTTGATGTCGGCTAAAGTCCATCCAATGGCCGTCTTGTGATCACACAACAACTTCACAAGTTTTTCCTCTTGCATACTTGTCAAACCTTTTGCTATGATAACGGGAAGTGTATTGTTGTCGCCAATGAATACATATTTCAAATTATCGGGCAAAGGTTTTAATTCTAACTCGGGGGCCTGTAAAATAGATGGCAAAAGCTTTTTATGTGAGAGTACTAAATCAACAAAGACATTACCATGAGGAACGGTTTGCAAAGCTTGTAAGGCCAATACTGATTCGTGCACGTTTTGGGGAACACACACGTGCCTCTCCATCTCTTCTATCTTGGTGAAATCATAGCCATAGCTCAAAGCTATGCTTAATCCATCTTCGCAATCAAAATCACAAACTTGCTGCACACACTTATCAATTTGGTCATAGCATGTGATAGAATAAACATTGCTATAAGGATATTTCATTGCATCATGAAAATTGAATTCAATTTTTTCATCTCCTACTTCCATAGACAAGGTATCCTTACCACAATCAATCTTTGTGTTGGCGGTTTTCAAGAATGGTCTCCCAAACAATATAGGAGTGCTGGTTGATGAATCACAAGAATCATGTTCCATATCAAGAATATAAAAATCACATGGAATAACCAAACTATCAATCTTGACTAGGACATCTTCTATCACACCAAGTGGGTAAACAAAACTACGATCCGCAAGTTGTATTACAATGCTAGTTTTATTCAAAGGCTCAAGACTAAGAGAATCATAAACATGTTTGGGCATAACACTAATGGATGCACCTAAATCGCATAAAGCTCTTTTAAAACTAGCATTACCAATGACACATGGGATAGTAAACGCACCTGGGTCTTTTTGTTTCAAAGGCAGATTCTTTTGAACAACGGCAGATACAACTTCACCCATACTTACCGTTTCATGACCTTTCAGTTTGAAAGCTCTCTTGGTAGTACACAACTCCTTCAAGAATTTTGCATACTTGGGAATTTGCTTGATAGCATCAAGCAAAGGAATGTTGAGTTCCACTTTCTTGAAAACCTCTAAAATCTCTTTTTCTTTGTCTTCTTTCTTTGACCTAGAAGAACTCACAGGAAAGGGTGGAATTGTTTTAAAACTGGAATTAATTGAGTGAGGAGTTACCTTTGGAGTGTTGGTCTTTATTTCAGTTTGTGGAGGAGAAGGATGTTCCTTCTTTGTACTCAATTCAGTTTCTATCTCTTTTTCTTCCTCCATCTCAATTTGTTTTGACCTTTGCTCTTCAAGTTCTTTCCCACTTCGCAGCATGATTGCACTAACATTCTCTTTTGGATTTAATGCTTGGGAGGGCAACTTTCCATTCATTTGTGCTTCTAATTTCCCTACGCTTGAAGCTACTTGCCCCATTTGCTTTTCCAAGTTGTTAATACTTGACCTTGTTTCCTGTTGAAAAGACATGACATTTTGTTGCAAGGTAACAGTATTAGAAGCCAAAGTTTTCATCATCTCACGAAGATCATCATTGGATGACGACCCCACAACATTGGAGTTTGTGAATGGAGGGGGCTGTCTTGCTTGATAATTTTGTTGGGGCTGAAATCCATGGGGATGGAACTGTCGGCCTTGATTGCCTTGTTGGGATGGGTTGTTGTAGCGTAAGTTGGGATGATCTCTCCATCCGGGATTGTACGTGTTGGAAAAGGGATCATATTTACGCTGGGGCTGTCCATTGAATGCTCCATCAATTGCATGAGCTTGTTCAATGTAATCTTCTTGCATTGTTGGGCACATATCCGAAGCATGTCCTTGTAAGGAGCATATGCTACAAACTTTCACCTGCTGCACATTTCCACAAGCCAAAGAACGCACAAGAGAAGTAAGATCATTAACTTTATTTTCAAGGTTAGAAATACTTACCTCATTTACTCGTTTGTTGGAGAAGTCTCCACGAGTGCCAAACTGTTTTGAGTTGGCTGCCATGTTTGAGATCAATTGGCGTGCAGCCTCGGGTGTCTTATCCACCAATGCACCTCCACTTGCAGCATCAATGATACTACGGTCAGTAGGCATCAATCCTTCATAGAAATATTGAATGAGCAGCTGATCGGGTATTTGATGATGAGGACATTGAATGCAGAGTTGCTCAAATCTTTCCCAATATTCAGAGAGTGTCTCTCCATGAGATTGCCGAATCCCACATATTTCTTTCCTTATGTTGGCAACTCGAGATGCTGGGAAATACTTCTCAAGGAAAATCTTCTTCATAGCATTCCAAGTTCCAATAGATCCTGGGAGAATAGAGAAAAGCCATGCCTTTGCTGCCCCCTTCAAAGAGAAAGGGAAAGCTTTCAACTTAACTTGTTCTTCATCAACTCCATTCGGTTTCATGCCAACACAAACCATATGGAACTCCTTGAGATGAGTATGAGGATCTTCTCCTGCAAGACCATTAAATGTTGGTAACAAATGTATAAAACCAGATTTGAGCTCAAAGTTTACATTATTGTCAATGTTTATGCACAATGGTTGATTTTCCACGTTAGGAGCAGCAAGCTCCTTGAGTGTTTGTTGTCGTGCAATAGCCATGGTGTTGAGGCGAGCTTCCTTTCTTAACCTGCGTAAAGTGCTTTCTATTTCAAGATCAATCTGCACTTGAATTTGATTAGTAGAACGGGTCACAGGCATAAATTGCTAAGAAAACTCAAAAGAAAGTAACCACACAAGAGATCAAAAACAATGCAAATTGTACGAAAATCCTACGGTAGAAAACTAAAACTGCCTAAAAACACCAGAAAACAGAGGAATTTGGCCTCAAAAGGGTGGGGCTAGTGATTTATCACTAGTCCTGTTCAAAACGTCGTTTCCCTTCAGAAAACAAAAGGCCGATACCTAATTCCTCCAAAAACTCTGTTTTGAACAGTACCGCTACCGCAAGTGAACAGTACCGTCGCAAGCAAAAATTATGTTTCTATCTTTCTTTCTTTTTTTTTTTTTTTAATCACAGCAAATAAAAATAACAGTACAAGCACAACAATCAACTAAAATTACCTCCCCGGCAACGGCGCCAAAATTTGTTGCGATGTCGCGGTCGCACAAATTAATTACCCTAGCTTAAAACACACAAGATAGTAAAGAGCAAGCAAGGGGTCGATCCCACGAGGAAGTTTCAAGTCAGATTTTTATGTTGTACGTTATGTAATTGGGGGAATTTGGTTTGTGATTATCTAAACTATGGCAGCAATTAAACTAGCAAACAAAATCAATCAAAACCGAAACTTATCAAGAAAACAAACCTTGGTCGCAAGCACACATCCACCAACGGAAATTAGAACCGATCCTTGAAACAAAAATTGCAGTTTATGTTCTGAAATTCTATCTTTTCTTAACGTTGATTAATTAACGGATCCGCCGTATAACTAATCCTAACCAACAAACAATCAAAGTGTCCGCACTAATGATTCAATTTAATGGTAGCTTTAAGAACTAGATAATTTCATCAAGATTAACATACAAGCTGTCCGCAGCTTGTGTCACTTTGTTCTAATGTTCTCCCTAAGTTCAATAACGTAGTTCCGCCACAATTATCAAGCTTAGTTGCTTCACAAGTTCATATATCACAACTCCGGTTTTGATATTAAACTTAGCAATAGATTGTTCACAACAATAACTTAGAGTCCGCTCTAGCAATCATCAACAACAATCATAGAAAATATGCATAGGAAAACAATCATACTCATTCATAACATAAACTGAAAATAGAAGGAAGAATAAATCTCACGGTTCTTGAAGTCCGAAGGTTTGTTGTGTCCTTGCAACCAAGAAAAGAGCTTAGCCTTGCATAACTATTGAACAACTACTTCTAAAGAATGAAAAGAGCATGATTTTTGGGTTTGTAGAGGAGAGAATTTGTGTTTATTCTCTGCTGGCTGCTGCCTCCTTCTGCTCTCCCTCTTCTTTTCTAGCTGCTGCCCCTTCTCTCTTTCTTTTTATATGCTAAGAAACCCTAGTCTCTATTTTACAAAATAGTCCTTCCTTAAGTTGACAGTTTACATTTAAGTACTTCAATAACTATTTTTCCTAAAAAGGAGAAATAGCCTTGCATGAAATCTTCAAACTCTGACTTAGAGGAGCTAAATTGCTGATATAAAAACTTGGATGTCGGTTTAGATGCTTCGAAATGTAATTTGGACTCGTTTCTTCACGAAACCTGTTTGCTGGCAGAATTCAGTTGTCATCTTTGGAAAATCATATCTCCCTCATATGACATCGGTTTTGGCTGCAATTTGGAGCGTGGATAGGTCTTTGAATTAGGAATCCAAGAAAATTGAGTTTGCATCAATTGGACTTCTGTAGCTCCAGATATTAAATTTTGAATGACCAAAGGTCAACACTGGCAGAATGCGAGATTTGACTTTGCAGGATGTGATTTCCATGATCTTTCTCCTTTTATTTTTCTTGCATTACATTTCCAGAAAGGTATGGATGTTAGCTTTTTAGTGCCACTGGAATCACTTCATTTCGATCTCTAGAACTCACGCTCTGCACAAAACATCGACTGAACGTCAAATCTGCCAATTACCTCCAATTTACTCCTTTTTGCATCTTTCATCCAAAAATGCCTTCAAAACAAAAAACAAAGAATATCAAGGCATTTTATATATAAAACATGGACAAAACATTAGGTAGATGTGGGTGAAACTATCGAATAATATGGTTACATCAGGGACTAGTTGTTCAAATTCTGATGTTAGCAATGATGGTTTCTACAAACAAGAAGATAAGGATTATTACCAAGTCAAGAGGTGGCCACCCACTCAATAATTAGTCATCAAATCAATAGTTCTAAATTTTGGCCTATAAAAGGAGGCATTTGCCATGCATTTAGACATCTTGGTGTTCAGATCAAGATCACTCTCTCTCTTCGTATTTTGTTATGTTCAAGTTTTATTTTATGTTATATTAATCTCTTGTTTATGCTTTTTATTTCCTTTACTATACTTAGTTAACTTATATCATGTTTATGTTCTTATATTATTTATTTATATTTTTCTTCTTCATGATGTTAATCTAAGTTAATTTTATCAAGGTGAAAAGGTTACAATAATGGTGTAAGAATAAATATAGTATAAACTCAACATGGACTTTAATGTTTGATACTAACATGTTTTATATTTATTATCCTACTCACTCTTAATACCTTGCTTGTTAAATGGTTAATCTAGATTTGTGTTGAACAACCCTTGGTACAACAAATACTTGGCACTTTCATAGCCCAATTGTATGGTATAACCGACACTTATGCTATGAAAGGAATGATAATATTTACAAGTATTAGCATTACTCAAATAAGATAATTGATATAATCATGTTAAAAAATTATAATTCGATTGGAACCTCCTTTGTGTGTGGTTTCCAGTTGAATAATAAAAAGAGTTTATATTATACTTATGTGAAATACCATTAGTGGATCCTCTAACCTTGACCATTGTTTTATATTTTTCTCACTTTTTTTTCGACCATACATATTTCTTATTCTTCCTAGTTAGTTAGGTCAAAGGGGTTGCAATCAAGGAAAAACCTTTGATAAATCTCCAGTAGTATCCTACGAGTCCTAGGAAGCTATGTATTTTGGTAACCGAAGGCGGTCTTTCCCATTTCAAGACTGCTTCGACTTTCTGGGGGTCTACGGAAACACCTTCGACTGAAATGAAGTTTCCCAGAAATGTCACTCTCTTCAGCCAAAATTCACATTTACTTAGTTTTGCATATAACTGGTGATCTCTGAAGGTTTGTAAGGTCTGTCTCAAGTGTTCTTCGTACTCCTTGAAAGAATTTGAGTACACTAGTATATCATCAATGAATACCACCAAAAACTTATCAAGGTATGGTTGGAAAACCTAATTTATCAAGTCCATGAAGAGGGTTAGGGCGTTCGTCAACCCGAATAATAGCACCAAAAACTCATGGTGTCCATAACGGGTTCTAAATGCGATCTTTGCTATATTCACTTCTTTAATCTTCATCTAATAGTACCTTTATCTCATATCTATCTTTAAAAATGCCCTTGCTCTTCTTAATTGATCAAACAAATCGTCTATCTGAGATAATAGATACTTGTTTTTCATTGTTATTTTGTTCAACTGTAGATAGTCAATACAAAGTCTATGGGTTCCATCTTTTTTTCTTACAAATAGAACCAGCTCCCCAAAGAGAATTACTGGGCCGTATAAACCCATTGTCTAACAATTCCTATAGTTGAGTCTTTAACTCGTTCAATTCTGCCAGAGCCATCCGATATGGTTGTTGGGCTATGGGTGGGACTTTAGGAAAAATGTATATAGACACCTCTACCTCTCGCTCCAGAGGTAGTTCCGGTAGTTCTTCGAGAAACACATTTGAGAATTCCTTCACCACAGAGATATCTTTCAGTCATGGACCTTCATTATCATAGTTTAAGATGTATGCGAGGTATCTCATACATCCCTTTCTTAGAAGTCTTTGGGTTGTTACAACCATTATTAAGGCGATTGGTTTGAGAATTTGCTCTCCCTAAAAAATAATCCTCTCGCCCTCAGGTGTTTGGAATGTAACAGTTTTAGCATAACATTCTATTAGAGCCTTGTATTTACTCAACCAATTCATGCCTAGGATTATGTCAAAATCATGCAGCTCTAAGGGAATCAAGTCTACTTATGTTTCATACCCAGATAGACTAACCCCCACATCCACATACACAATATTTATTTCAACCATGTTTCCCATTGGAGTTCCAATTACGAACCCCTACTCTACAATTTCTACTCCCATTCTTAATTTAGTGACAACTCTCCTAGCAATGAATGAGTGGGTGGCACAGGGATCAAACAACACATGCACATTAAAATTATTCATTAGTAGTGTACATGTCACCACATCCGATGCAGCCCTGACCTCCTTCTATGTCAGGTGGAAGACCTTCCCTGGGTCCGATCATCTTGTGCCCTCGGTCTCCCTCAACTGAAGTTTGCTCCAGATTGAGATGATCTCATTAGCCTATTCATGATGACTGACTGTTGGGGGCTCTGACTCGGCTGCCTGTAGCTCTGTACCTGTACAGTGTTCCTTTTGGGGCAGTCCCTCTTATAATGACCTCTTCCACCACAATAATGACACCCTTGACCCAGATACTAGCAATTCCTCCACCTATGACCTTCTCCTTTGCACACAAAGCATCGCCCAGGGGAAACTGAGTAGTCCCCAGGGTGTTTTTGTCCGTATTTTACACAAAAAGGATAGTCAGCCCCCTTGCGATCACTGGTACCAGTTGAAGAGTTTGCCTTTGAGTGCGACTAACCAACCATCACTCTCTCACCTGACTATTGGTGAGGCAGTAACATCAAAACTCCCCTCTTTCCTGTACTGCTCAAACACTCAACTTTTTCCTTTCTTCTGAAGTGGTGGTCAGCCGCTAAAATAGTCCCCGCCTTTCTTTTTTTCTATACCCTGATGTCCTCATTGGCTTTCTCCAATACAAGACTTCAAAGCTTGTGCAGCCTCAATCAACTCCCTCACAAATTTTAATCGCAAGGCGATTAATCCTTGTCTTAAATCTTGTCGCAAACCAACCCTCAACTTCTCAATTATATGTTCTTCTGTCAGCACATAGTGTGGGGTGAACAATGAGAGATCATGGAACCTCCTTTTGTACTCCAATACCGACATATCACCCTGTCTTAATGCCAAGAACTATTGTTCCTTCACCTTGCGATGGTACCAGGAATAAAACTGATTCTCAAACTCTGTCTTGAAGTCACTCCAAGTTAGTGTCTCGGTTGCAAGCCTCAGTTGAACTATTTCCCACCATGTCATGGCCCTATCGAACAGTAACTAGGTTGCACAATTTACCCTCAAACCCTCGGGTATGCTTATTTAAATCATGGTCTTTTCTACCTTCCTAATCCATCTCCTGGCTATCTCTGCATCTTGTTCCCCCATATATGATTCACAGACCATTTCCCTCATACTTTTAACTAGTCGCACTAGAAGTATCACGCTGTCCATGGTCGTGCCAGTCACAAGGGTTGCCTGTGGAATCTGCGTGGTGGGAGTTGTTTGTGTCGTCAAACCAGCCATCCCCTCCATCATTGCTTTAACTATTTGTACAAAGAGTCTCGCGTCTACATACTGCAGGGGAACACTAGTTGGAATTGTTACCGGTTGTGCTTCTGATCTTTCTTGTTGCTCTGCTGCAACTGGGGATACTTCCTCTGTCTGGTTAGGCCTACGGCCTTCCCCGGCTACCGCGGCTTCCCCCTGTAAGGTTTCAGGTGGTATTACTGGAGCATGAGATGTTGTATCATCCAAGGGATCTTTGTCTTGCCAACCTTGGGCACCTTGGTTCCCGCCCTTCCTTTCTAAGGAGGGCGACTCAATTCATGTCCTTGTCGGGTGCGTACCATCATGAAATTCACCACATCAACACAATTATCAATGATCCTCAGGATCCAGACCAAGTGCTTTGATATCAACTATAACAACCCAGCTTTTCAAGCCCAAAACAATTATAATTTTTTTAACTTGACACACATCGTGTCGGGAATCGACGAACCTGTTCCTTCATTTGCATTCCTATCCTACTAATAGTCATCACGAATTTTAAACAAAAGGATCTAATAATAGTTATACATTCAGTACATTGATTCATACAAAATACATCATGATTTAGAATGCAATTACATGATTCCTTGCAAAAGTAGGTTCCCGTGTATTGGGTTTTCCTAGGCACCTCTTTGGTGTGATGTCCCTGCTGCAATACAAAACATTTATAAGAATGCATTTACTTAATAATAATAATGATAATAAACGGTCTGGCAGTTTAATGAAGCATTACATTATCTCATGTTTGAAGTGTGACGTTTATAGTTCCCTCATGTACTTGGTATAAACAACTTGTAGTGCATGTAGATGCACCAATTCTTGCAATCAGCTATAATCTTAAATCTAGTTATTCTCTTAAGGCCTCATTTGCCTAGTTTAACCGTTCATTCACCCCGGCCATCCACTTTGGATGCCATCAGCCAAAGCTAATCGATCGTGTGTCCCGATCATCTATTCTAATGCCATTAGTCGAAGCTAATCATTCATTTGTCCCGATCATCCATTCGGATGCCATTAGTCGCAGCTAGTCAATCGTTTGTCCCGGTCATCCATTTGGATGCCATTAGCCAAAGCTAATCATTTGTTTATCCTGATCATCCATTCGGATGTCATTAGCAGAAGCTAAGCAATCGTTTGTCCCGGTCATCCATCTGGATGCCATTAGTCAAAGCTAATCAATCATTTGTCAACATTTAAGCATTTGGCAAACTGATATCTGAACTAACACAATACGGTAACATTCATGATAAAGTATTCTATTATTCAATGTTATTAAAAAGGAAGGTGAAAGTCACCTACCTGCAATAGAAGCTCTACTAGTGTTCCCCTATTGCTGTTGTTGCACCCCGCCTATGGTCCCTCTGGTAAGAATCAAGGTTTCGATCTTTAACTCCCTCCTTTTCTTTCTAATCACAGCCGGCCCTCCCTTCTTCTCTTCTTGTTCAAATTTTCTTGTTAATCCCTTGCTCACAAGTGTTTATTCTACCTATAATCCTTAATCTTGGATGGGTTCTTAAGATTTTGGTGTTTCTCTCTTGATTTGTAAAAATGAATACAAAACTCCCTCTTTCCCTTCCTTATTGTAACTGCCCATTTTTTTGGTGAGAAGAGGGGTATTTATGCTATATAATTATTCTTATTTGCATCCAGGCTCCATATTCTTTAAGTGTATTATTTTTTTTCCCCACAACTTTTAGTTTAGTTTATTTTCTTTAATTTAGTTCAGCCTTGATTTTTCCCGGGGTTTACAATAAGTATCTCAAGTTAAGCAAATTCAACTTAAGGATTAATAAATAGACTTAAGAAATAAGATTTTTTTCCTAAAGTTTATAATCAATTTGAACCATATTCTTATCATATGCCTTTTTTATTCGTTAAACCAATTATTATTTTTTTTCTAGACATAAACTAACATCAATCCCCCAAATTTAACTAAAACATTATCCTTAATGAAAATAAAGAGAAAGAAAAATAAATTCAGAAAAAATTAAGAAGTGCTCCCTCGATTTCCAATTAAATGTTGTCCTTGAAAGTACAATCATGTAACTCATTGGAGAGCTCCTAGACTTATGTAAACATATAAAAAGACATAGAAATAAAGAAAAAACTAAAGTAAAAATTAAAGAGAATTGAAATTTTGAAAATAAAAATAAAAAGTTAGGTTACCTCCACAAAATCGCTTTGTTTAAAGTATATAACTAGACTTCTCTTGGTTCTCATCATATGACATCCAATAATTTCAGTACTTTAGCCCGCACCACCCCTTGTATAGTTAAGCTTAACTGCCATTATGGTTGGGCATTGGGCTTAGAATTTTTTCTAACAAAATCTTATTCATAAAAAGAGTTGAATGGTCACCCTTGATATTTTCTATGATCCATTCTAATGTCATTTCATTCTTTATAAAAATCCTAAGCAACTTTTCTCTTTCCATGATACTTAGATGGGATGGTGGTGGTTGAAGCTCTTTCTTGGGTGTCTCTTGAATGAATGTTTTTATATTTCATTGTAAGCTCTAATCTATTTAACTTTTGGCTTCCTTGCTTGAAGGAATGGTGTAAAGGAATCCAAGTATTCTTTGCATTCCTTAATCATAACTTGTTTGGCATTAAGAACTTGAGAGCTGGTAAGATATGCTTTAAGTGACATGAATCATAACTAGATGAAAATTTCATACCCTTAAACACATTAAATGTTACTTGTTCATCTTGAACTCTTAAAATTTGTCTTCCTTTTTAACATTAGCAATGCTCTTTTCATGGTTAAGAATGGTTGGTCAAGAATAAAGAGGATTCATGGTCCTCCTTCATGTCAAGAACAATAAAATCAACTGAAAAATAAACTTGTCGACCTTTACGAGCACATATTTTATAATTCTCCATTAATGCTTGATTAACCTATCTGCCAACTGTAAAGATATTGTGGTATGCTTTAGTTTATCAAGACCAAGTTTATTAAACACTAAAAAAGGAATTAGATTTACAACTACACCTAAGTCACATAATGATTTTTCAAAAGAGGAATTTCCAATTGTGCAAGTAATAATAAAACTCCCTGAATCTTTCAATTTAGGAGGCAACTTCTTATGTAAGATTGTGTTAATTTTTGGTTAACATCATAATCTCATGAGCTTTTAACTTATGCTTGTTTGATAGAATATCCTTAAAAAACTTACCATATTTGGGCATTTTCTCTAAAACTTCAATAAATGTAATATTAATATATGTATTTGCTTAAAATACTAAGAAACTTAGGGAATTCATTATCAAGTATATTATTTTTAAGTGTTTGAGAAAAAAGAATTGGTGGATCATAAATTGAAGGAGAAATAGTTTTAGATACAAACTCCTTGGAATTCTTGAGCTTTGAAGTTTCTTTATCCTTTTTTAAATTTCCAGCTTGTTGATTGGTTATTTGCTCCTCCAATTCCTCTATCTTTAGCTCAGTTTCCTCATGATTCTTATCTTTATCTTGCTCAAAACTTACTTTTTATAACTACTTAATTGTCCTCCCACTTCTCAATGACATTTGTTTTGACATGTTCCTTAGGATTGGTAACATTGTTACTCGACAAAGTTCCTTGTGTCCTCTCTATAATAATGTATGAGAGCAAAACAATTTGAGCTTCAAGGTTATGAATCAAAGCTAAATTGTTTTGGATAAATAAATATGTATTTTGCATGTATTACATGAACATTTTCTCAAATGCCAGTTTCTTTTCTTATTGTGGAAAATTTTGAGGTGGTCTAGCTACCCCTTGATTGTTGCTCCATAAAGAATTAGGGTGATTTCTCCATACAGAATTAAATATATTTGAATGAGGATTTGATGTTGAAAATTGGACACATAATCAACTTCCTCAAAATTTGGTTAAGCAAAAGGCTTCTTCATTTAACAACTAATACTTGAGTGATTTCTTGCATAATAATCACACATAAGATTATTTTGAATAGCATTAACAAACATCTTACCTAGTTGATGTGAACCTCTTGATAACGTGGTCAAGCAACCCCCAACAAAGTAGATAACAACCCGGAAAGCTAAAAATCAGGTTTGATAGAATCTTGAACTAGAGGTAACTCTGTACATAAGAACCAAAGGTATTGGAAAAAGACTTAGACCCAGATATAATCTTGTATCTAAGAACCCTAAGTATGCAAATTATGTCACAAAGTCAGTTAATCTTTGATAAGTTAGTGTACGATCTTTGTCCCTGCAAAGAAAGGTTGTTTTGCCACAAACAAACAAAACAAAAACTCACATTTATTCTTTAACTTGCTGCTGAAATTTGCAGCTTAAAAAAACATAATATAGTCTCCTCTAACTAACTCTAATGGACCTTTTTTGGGTTGCAAGCTAATGAGCCTAAACTAGTAATTAACTAATATAAGTCCAATAATGAAATAAACTCTTAAACAATGTCTAATGGGCCAAAACAATCCCAAATTAAAAATAATTATTTAATATTAAATAAATAAAATAAGATAATAAAAACAAAATCTTCATAATGAAATTCTTCCATATAGCCTGAATCTCCGATTTCTGCACACTCTTGGCAGATTTCAGTCGTAACTTCAAACACGTTATTCTCTCTCGTCTGGATGAATTATTGGACCAACTAGATAGTTGGAAAGCTTGTGATGTTTAGTTTCTAGGCCAACTTGAATCGCAGAACAATTCCACTTGTAACTCTATATATGTCCCAAACGGTGCATGAAGGTCTAGTCTAACAAATTTAACAAGATTCATCTAGTAACTTCTACCCTCTAAAATAATATGTTCCCGAACTCCATTTGATCTGAAATTTTATCAAAATATATTCCTACGTGTCTAATAGCTTCCTGTAAAGTTTCAG
Organism: Populus simonii; assembly: GCA_007827005.2. NCBI lineage: Eukaryota > Viridiplantae > Streptophyta > Magnoliopsida > Malpighiales > Salicaceae > Populus > Populus simonii. Next base: position 45,159 of record VJNQ02000474.1, read on the forward strand.
CTAATTCCAATGTATGGTTTGAGAGATATGTCCAATATCACAAAACCAGTCAGTAGACATTTTAAGATCAAATTCGGACCTCATTTAGTTCGTTTCACTAGTTGTTTATATAAAGTTATCATTTGTGCTGCCAATGTGGTAATAGAATTAAGTTCAAAAGCTTCAACCGCCTTTCTTTACATTGCTCTCTTATAAGGCCATTGATAGTTATTAGATATCAATTGTTCCAAAAGTTCATAAGTTGCTATATGAGTTTTACCCCTCAAAGCTCCTCTCATTGTTGCATCAATCATGGACCTATTTGTAGCTCCTAAACCATTATAGAATGTTTAAACTTGAAACCATGTTGGAAGTTCATAATGTGGACACTTTCTTAACAAATCTTTATATCTCTCTGATGCTTCATACAAAGATTTATTCTCAAATTGAGTAAATGTGGTAATTTCATTCCTTAGCTTTGTTATCTTGGTTGGAGAAAAATACTTTCCCAAATATTAACACCAAATGGTAGAGAATTTAGTCGTGCCTTTTCATGCTAGATGCAAACCTAATTAAATAACATCATATGTAACTTTGTTGTGCTTGAAGATGTCACAAATCTCTAAAACTTTTATGATATGAACATTAGGATCCTCCTGCGACAGCCCCCTCAAACGAATATTTTACTATATTATTTGAATTATCATCGGTTTAATCTCAAAATTATTGGCTTGTATAGTCAACCACCTTAAGCTAAATGCAGACTCATTAACCGAAGGCATCAAATATCCCTCAAAGCTTTATTTACCTCTTCATTTCACTACTCTACCATAAAAATGACAGATGTGGTGATTTTTTACTTCTATTTTTTTTATTGATATGATGTAAAGTTCTCTTAATGTCATGATCAAAAGGTAAAGGCTCTGATAGTTAGAATGGGGCATACACTCCTAAATCCTATAATTAAAAAAAGAAGAAGCAAAATTAAGATCTAATCAAAGCAATGATGATGATGATGATGATGATGATAAATAAATAAATAATCCTAAATTATTAACAATCTAGCTAGTATAAATATCAATAACCAATAATTAATCACCGAGAATAACGCCAAAAACTTGATGTGATAATATTTACAAGTGAACAAAATTGCAATAGTTAGTAAAGTTTTTATGAAAAAAAAAAGTGTCAAGCCCATAATGACTAATTATGCTATTGAGTATTGAAAACTATTAAATTGATTACTATTTAGAAATCAAACTAAAATTTTATAGAATTGACCACCTAAATTAAACTAAAGAGTTTGAAAAAAGTCAATTAAAAGAAATAGAGAATAAAACTTGAGGTTGTAAAGATAATAAAAATAAATCTAGAGTTTTTTTTTTTATTTCACCTAGTTAATCTTACACAATTTATTACTCCTTGTTATAAAATTTTGAATCCTTATATTGCTGATTAAAAGATCCCCTAATTATTCATGTTTTCTCTCAAACAACATTAAAATAACTCCACCTAATAATTCAACATATCCCTATATAAATTAAATTATTTGAAGATTCATTATATTTTTGGATTTAATCATAAATTACCTCTTAGTCTAATTATGATTCAATAGATTAAACAATAGCTGGCCAGAAAATTATAAGCAATACGATAAAGGATAAACACTTAACATGAAACAAATTGAAAATAAAATAACTTGGAATTTAAATTGTGTAATAAAAAATAGACTATATCCAAGCCCTAGAAAAATAACTATAGTTCATAATGAATCTAAAATAAACCTTTTCTTAATAGAATACATTAAGGAAAAATTAAGTAGTAGAAGAATAAAATAAAACCCTTTTACTTGGAATCTATTGACGAAGCACTTTATAGTAGCGTCTAGTTTTTTCTAGTTCTTCTTTCCTATCATTCTCTGGTTTTAATAGTAAAAAAAAAAAACTTTTTTATCAACTATGGTCATGATCTCTTCCTTTAATCTTTTCTTTCTTTGTTTCAAAATCTTTTTTTATTTGTTTCTTGATTTTCCTTCCAAAATTGGAAATTCTAACCCTTGATTTTGAACCCTATTTTTTCTATTAGAATGACTCATTTTAAAAAAGTCAAAACACAAAAGTTATGTAGATTTGTTTAGATTTTTTTTCAAAGCAAGATCGTATAATTTGAATATCTGTAGAGAAAGTTATGTCTGGTTTACTGAGATGTGTTTCTAGAATTTCTAGTATAAAAATTTCCAATTCTTACAATAGGAAAATTTTCTTTTTCTTTTCTTTTCCAAAACATGTACACAACCTCTTAAGGTTAATTTCCTTATTTAGTTGTACTCTAATAGGCTTTCATTAATTTTTTTTCTTCCTACATATAAATATAAATAAATAAATAAAAACTATATAAAATTGAAATATTTAAGATAAACTAGCATAAAGTTGAATGTAATAAGCGTAGGTAAAAATCATATGAAAATCAAGCACATCATACTCCTCTATGGTAGGGACCATGTTGATATCTCCAAAAAAGAAGAAATGGTGTAGAACAAATTGATATGACCAAAAGATTGGTGTCTTCTCCTAAGTGCAGAAGTGTCGAAGTAATAAATAACCCGGCAAGACCGGGGTCGAACCATAGGGAGGTTAACTATAATAATAATAATAATAATAATAATGAGTTAAGAGAATTTAGAGATGTAAGATTAATGTGAAAATTAAACAATGATAAAAACAGTTATCAAGGTTAGAGGATCCATTAATGGTATTTCAATAAGTAATATAAACTCTTTTTATTACTCACTGGAAACCACACATAAAGGAGGTTCCAATCGGATGATAAATTGTTACATGATTACATTAATTATCTTATTTGAGTAATGTCAATACTTGTAAATGTGGTCAGGTATTCATGGTGATAACTTATGTTAACAACAAATCAAGTTCCTTTCATAGCTCAGTGTTGGTTATACCATATAGTTGGGCTATGAAAGTGTCAAGTGTTTGTTGTACCAAGGGTTGTTCAACACAAATCTAGATTAACCATTTAATAAGCAGGGTATTAAGAGTGAATAAGATAACAAATACAAAACATGTTAATATCAAACATTAAAGTCCAAGTTGAGTTTATACTATACTTATTCTTACACCATTAGTGTAACCTTTTCACCTTAACATAATAAACTTAGCTGAACATTATGAATAAGATAAACATAGATAAGAACATAATTATATAAGTATAGTAAAGGAAATGAAGCATAAACAAGAGATTAAGGAAAATATAACATGTAATAAAACTTGAACATTACAAAATACAAAGAAAAAAGCAAGAATATGATCTTGATCTGAAAACCAAGATGCCTAAATGCATGGAAAATGCCTCCTTTTATAGGTCAAAATTCAAAACTATTGATTTGATGACTAATTGTTGAGTGGTGGCCACCTCTTGACTTGGTAACAATCCTTATCTTCTTGTCTGCAGAAAACGTCATTGCTAACATTAGACTTTGAGCAGATAGTCCTCATGACATTTAAGGAAATTATCTCAGCTTTCTAACAAAATAAGAATTGGTGCATTTGGACTTCTAGAACTCGAGATATGGGTTGAACACTGAATAGTGTCTGAGCTACAGGACAGATTCTGACTTCTCTGTTGTTGCTACAATTTGAACTTGAAAACAGTCCTTTTGAATCGGACTCTTATGAATGTTTTAGGCCTATGTCTTATCTTTCCATACATATAACCCAAACCTAAATCTAAGTTCTACAGCTCCAGTTATGATCCAATAACCGAATGGTGTTCCAGTTTGGACTGAACCAGCATCTCTTTTCTAAGCTTAACCCTCTCTTTGTCTTCTCAATTTCAGTAGTTAAACTCATCAATCAATCCTTTGATTTATGTGATAGGCCTGCATTTAAGATGAATATTTAACATAATTAAAGGTATCTTATATTATTAGACATGTTATTATAAAACATGCTCTAGTTAAGGAGATATTGATACTTCAAGTGCAAAATAATGATATAAAACCTTGATAAAAATACACTTTTAAATACTAATCACAGATCCTATAAGTGGATTAAGTCCTTGATAGCTAGTAGTTGTACTAGTTTCTTCAGGATATGCAAGATTCTACCATACTTCTCAGTGAACTCGATTTGGTCTTGCATATTCATTTTCTAGAGCTGAACCAATCTAGCAGTGTCATTGATAAGATAATTTACCGGTATCTAATCTCGGGCATTCCCATTTGATCAACTACAATAACTCAAACTCTCACTTAAATTTTATAGGAGTAATCTACTATATGGTGACTATCTGTCACTTAAAAATTCTGAAATTCAAGACACCACATGTTAGGCTTGCCTTAGTGGTATTTTTAATGGTATACCTTAAAGGCAGGTTCTAACCACTACTCAGTAACAAGGGTCTCTCATTGCCCAATAGTCTTCCTCAAGAGGTCCATAGGTCATAAGCATGTCAAATTGACATACTAACCACATCCAAGTTAATAATCAAATGGGAGCTGATGGTTTCATGAATCTTACCTAGACTAATAGTCATTTGGATACTATTACTCCCCTACTTAACCTAATCTTAAGATAGTGCTCTTAAAAGTGTCATGTCTTATTTGGATGCACATATCCATATCCAATATGTATGCATGGAAATTATGGATAAGAAGCTAAAGTAAATAGATAAATAAATAAGCACAACAAACAAAGTAGCAATTAAAGAAATGAGGCAAAGTTTAGTCTTAATCTCTCTAGTGGAGTCATCATGCAGTCGCGCCCGACATCGCACCAACTCGCCCTTTTTCCTAGAAAAAAAGGATTTTGTATGTAATGGGGGAACTTTATAAAAAGAGTCGCCACCTGATATTAAGGTTACTAGAAAATCTTAATTGGTCTTTAGAGTTCTAAGATGAGGATTTGCTACGTAAAATATAAGATTATCACCCTAAAGTATCCTACTGAGGTAAGCTACATTGTCAACTTGTCCATTATTTCTAATATTCTATTGTGCCTAATCTACTAGTAGTCTATATGTAAACCCCATGATAAAATAAGTAAAATTTAATTGGGTAAAATATTTCCTTTAAAGAAAATCTATGTAAATTGGGGTGGAAATCTTAGGAAAATATAATAAAACTCCAAATAAATTAATGTACGAACTTTGCGCGTATAATACCGACTATTTATGTAAATTCAGTGTTTAGCCGCGTAATTTTACTAGAGGTGGTGTGAAAATGCTAAACCTAAATGAGATAATGATAGGTTTGGCGCATGAAATAATTATCAATGAATTGGGATTTTTATTGAATATCATGTAATAAGTAAAGAGTGACATTTTAGTAATAAGATAAAAAGCTCTTCCCTTTTTTGACAACAAAAACTCGTCGACCATAAGCAACTATTTTTAGCTTGGAAGCTTAAAATTCTCTATTTTTCTTTATTTTGTCTTGATCAATGGTGGAAGGAAACTAAATGTGAGCAAGTTCTACTAGATTACCAAGTAAAAACACTAAACTGTTATTGAAAAAAAAGATTGATGGACAAATTATATGGGTACCTCTGGATTGAGTTCATTTATTGCGGGTAAGTTGATTTTATGATCGATTTCTTATTTTTGATAATTTTATGGTGGGAGTGTGAAAAACCCTCAAAATGCAATTCTAGGATTATTCAATTCTTAGGAATGATTGTTTTTAATGGATTGTTGGTTGATTGGTATAACAATGGTTAGAATAACAACAACATTAAAGGAAAAAATTGAATAAAAACCATAATTTATTGTGTTCTTATGGCCAGCCATTGGGGGGTATTTAGAGAGAGGTGTAAACCTTGTTAGATTGTGTGATATTAGGTGTAGGATTAATATGAAGGTGTAATAAATGACAATTGTGGTAGAGTTTTAGTTGTATACATGAATTACAAGTTGTAGGATTATTATGGAAAGCGTAGGACTTGGATTTTTGGAACCTTAATGGGTGAATGCTAATTGAAAAAAAAATAGAAATAAGGATTAAATTGTATAAGTGATAAAAGAATTAGTCGTGAATGAAAAAAATTGAAAAAAGGAAAGAAAAAAAACATGGGTTCTTTTGTCTTTAATGTAGTCGGGCAAAAGACTTTAAAATTAAGGGAGTGTTTGGGTGGAGAGGTGTGGTAGCTTTTTTTTTAAGGTATCACCCTCTTAAAGCATACACCACACTTTCTAAAAGCAAAAATACATGTTTTTTAGTAAGAAGTGTGGTAGCTTTTTGAAAAAAACAACTACACCTCCCACCCAAACACCCTCTAAGAAGAATCAGGCTGATTAATTTTGTACTATGGTGAGTTAGTTGATGAACTGTGAGTTTAAGAAATTTTTTAATAATGAAAAGTGAAATTTTCATGGTGATCAACCATGAAACTAAGGTGGAGACTGTTCTCCAATTTGATGTAGAATTGTTTGAATTGAGTTTTTATTTTGAAATTATATGGAAATTACATGTATGAGAAATGAATGGAGAAAGTTATGGTCAATTATAGTGTTTTGTTAAGAAATGACCTAATTACTAGTTTAAGGAATTATAGAGGACAATTTAATCATGATTGATTTCTTGTGTCGTTGCAATGTTATTTATGATTGATAGTGAACATGAATGGGGTTTTAGTAAGGAAATACTTTTAGACATTGTGGGAATTAAAATTTGTTGGGTTTAAAATTCAATATTAAAAGTATGGAATGCTTAAAGGGGTGTTTAGGAGTGTGGTAGTGGTTGCTTTTAAAAAAAATCACTTAGAAATGCATAAAATAATTTATATTATTTTAAAAAAATCATTTTTGGTATTAGCACATTAAAAAGATCCAAAATATAAAAAAATAATTTAAGCAAAAAAAAATTAAATTTATGAGATATGTCATTCTGAACGAAATCTCAAAGGACCTAAGGATAGAAATCCTTACATGAATATGAATTCATGAGTTGACTTAATGGTAACCTGATAATTATATTTCACGTTGATTAATTAAGAGGTATCTAAAGCTGGATCCTTAGCAAAGAGTTGAGCTCGTTTGGCAAGAGTACCAAGTAGATGTCAGCATCACACTTCTTTATTTAAAATATGCTTTTGTTAAGATTTTATACTTGCAATATATGTATGGAATGGGTAAAAAAGAAGAAAATTTTAGATATAAAAATCAGTCGTTTGGATAAAGACTATTGACATTAATATGTGTTTAAAATCAGTTGTTTTAAGATACTATTTGAATTAATAGTGTTAAAGTTAATCATTTGACGAAGATTTAAATTAATTACTAAATATTAAAATCAACTGTTTGCACGGGTACTTAATTGATTACTAGAATGTTAAAGTTAGCCATATGAACGAGGACTTTATTGATTTCTTAAATGTTAAAGTTAATAGTTTGGGCAGGGACTTAATTACAAGATTGAGAAGTAAAGTTGGTCATTTGAATGATGACTTAATTGAATGAGTAATAAAGTCAACTATTTGAAAGACTTGATTTAAATAAATATGTAAAATTGACATTTTAGATGGGAATGGATGTGAGGAGCTAGATGGATGAAATGGTCGAGGTTATGCCTTGTAACTTGATTTATTTAAGATAATATTAATAAAGGCTAGATAATATGTATATATGGTTGTTTCCCTTTTTAGGGAATTTATAAATAGATAAACTTTGTAATTAATTATTTGTCATGTGCACTGTTATTAAATCCGGCCCGGCCAAACCCGAGACCTGGTGGCTGGACCAGTCCGGGTTTAATAAAAGACCGGTTGTGACAACAGCCCGGCCAAACCATTAAACCTTGCAAATGGTATCAAAACCCAAAAATGCATGTATATGGTTTTGATTATTTTGTTGAAAAATCAAATGAAAAACTCTCATATTTTGACAAATTTATAGGTAGAAACAAGGTAAAGAGAAGACAAAATATTGTCAAGCTAAAACAAAACTAATAATAATCAAGAAGACATCAAAATACAAGATGGGAAGTATTTTATAGATCTTGGCCAAATGCATATTCTCCTCTCCTTTTTTTTCTCTCCTTCAACCTTCTCTTTTTTCTAAACCTAGACCCAAATTTATAATGCAGAATAATCGACTTACCTAAAATCATTAAGGTCGTTGGATTCTCAAGCAGAAAATCAAACCATTAAGGATAGCTAAAAAGAACATCAAGGTTATGACAAAAAAGTGCACAAAAACACTATATTGCCAAGTTGAGCGAAACAATCATTGAACCACAACCAAACGAAAATAAAAAAGTAAAGGGCAAGGACATGATTACTATCAATAGTGGAGAAGATTACCTAGACATGAATGATGCTAAAATCATGGAGGCACGACACTAAAGGTCAAGCGAAACGACACCAAGATCAGTGAAAATGACGGTGGGGTGAGTGTTCAACTGAGGGTGAAAAGAACAGCTACTAGGGTTCTTTCTTGAGGAAGAAGACAATAAATTAGAGCAGCTTTTATACTCTATCTTCAAAATGACATCGTCGGGTGTGATAAAATTTAATGTGGTCCTCCAATGTCAGTGTGTTTTCAATTTAGTATCCTGAAGCTTTGATTTAACAATATGGCCCAAAATCAAACCAAGAAATTAAAATCTTTCAATTGAGCCCCTAACCGAGTTCAAAAAAACCCTTCAATGTCTTTGCCTTTACCAAAATGGCCCTTGGATTTTAAAATATTTGCAATTGAAGTGAAAATAAGTTATAAAACACTAAATTTATCCAATTAAACCCTGATTGAATTAATAAGACCTCCAAATTTGATCAAACTAACAATTTTAGTCATTGGTCCTATAATCATCTCAATCACAGTTAGTTTTAGTTCAATTACACACTTGAGAAATTTATCATGCCTGAAAAATTTGAACAATCCAACTTTAAAATATTTATTTGGATTTTCTTGTTTTTTTAATGTTTTTGAATGTACTATAACCATTCAAAAAAATAAATCAATGGTAAAAACGGGTTATAACATTGGTTTTGTGCCCCTGCTCATTAATAACTTCTTTTTTTTTCTTTCTTAACATAGAGATGTATTTGTGGATTCCTTCGAGGCGTCCTCCATTATAGGATGCGAGCCCGCAGGTTTAAGGGCAAACGGCCTGGTGGAAAGAAAATTCCCTAGCTCACCAAGGCAAGAGTCGAACCATGATCTTGTCAAACCACAGGCTCCTCTTGTGGGTTTACAATTACACATTAACAAAGAGTGTTCAAATTGTTGTATTGAACTCATAGATTTGGTCATTTACTTTGCCAAGTCTAACAAGGAATTGCCACTTAAACGGCGCAGAGCTAAAGTTCTCTCATTTGCAATGACAAGTTTTGGTCGTCTACTTAAACGGCGGATCCAAAAGAGAACAATTCGAGATATTCATCGTCGGGCTTATGGAAGGGTTAATAGCTCCCCTGAATTCCCTTAAACTAAAGTACATTAAAAGCTCTTTTTTTTTCTTTTTTTACTTTTTTTTTTACAAGTAGAAAATAAGTCACCAATTGTGGGATTCAAAGATAATCCTTCCAAACCTTTTCAACCAAATTTTGTTCACAATTACACAAGAAGAAAAGGAGAAACAGAAGAGAATTCCAGCTGTTTATACTTGAAAATATTGGTCACAAAGATGCAGCAACTTTATGGTAGCAATTGTCACATAGCATCAAGCAAAGGCGACATATTTCATTTTACCGGAACAACAGATCAAGAAATCGTTCTCTTTCGGGCATTACAGCTCAATTAATAGTTCTTGAAAGCTTTGGCTGAAACACGTCCGCTTGCTCTTTCCCAAGCATCAGCCATATCATACACATGATTATTTACATACATATTCAATTAGTTAAATGACTTGTTGATCTTGTACACCAATTAATCATCCAACTCAACAATATTTGGTTTGATCAGGGTCAAGCAAGAGAGCTTATTCATGTATGGCCCCATGACCCTAAGAACATCATAGTTCTTATAGGGTCCTCTGCCTGAGAGCTCCAATTTCGTCTTTCAATTTCTTTTGAATATAAGAGAGCACTGTTTCCCTTACCAGCCCCGTTCCGAGCCATGGCCATGGAGACAGTAGCCGCACCAATAGCCTGCTTGAGCCTCTCTGCAATTGTTCTCTTCGAATCACGAGGAAGAGAACCATCGCTGGAGAGATTATGCGGCTTCATCTTGGTAATTACAAAAGAATGAATGAATGGATATTTTTTGTGGTATTATTTAGGGTAAGATATTAGATTAAAGCAGGGACCTTGCGCATGTATATATAGAAGAAATGAAGAACGAAATGGCCTGAGAGAGTTAATGGGGTCTTGTCATGTTCTATTCCTATTGGCTAGATTCCTCATTGTAGTGGATTACAGATCAGCTTAATAGTTGATTGACAGTGAACTGACCTAAAGAGTCCATTAACTTTTTCCTATTATTGGTTATATATACCTACCCTCTTTATTCTTTTTCTTCAGTAAACTTCATTTTTTCCACTGTAGATTCGTTAGTGTTCCATTTCTTCCTCTATATATATTTTTTTTTTAAATTCAATTTTATCCTCATAGTTTCCAAGAGTTTAAATGCGGAAAAAAATGAGAGAAACTAAAAAGCGATGCGGAAAAAAATGACACAAAAAAAGGTTAGTTTTTCTTAGTTATGGAGTAAAAAGGGGAAGCATTAAGTTTAGGGTTAATATTAGGTTATTTTACACTATAAGGATGGGAAAGGAATATTGATGGGCCACGAGTGTAAAAATATATTTACTTTTGCTTTTCAAAAATATTCTTGAGAAATATTTATATTTTTTCAAATTAATTTTTTTAATATTTTCATATTCATTTAATATACTATTATCAAAAATAAATTTAAAAATAAAAAATATTATTTCAATATATTTTTAAATAAAAAATAACTATTATTATAATATTAAATATTTTTTGTTTGGTTATTTTTTTTTATTAGGCAGAGCACGCACGTGGAACTTTCTTTTTTAATTGGCACAATATCCTTAAAGATAAGGTTTCCTTATATTCTCTTTTGAGGATAAGGAGAATACACTCATCGTCTATCTTCTTGTTTTTTACATTTTTATTGTTTTGTTTAAAATAATATATATAAAAGTGATTATTTAAGATTTCAAAAATTGATTATTTAAATTTTGAGAATGAAAATTATTTTTTATAAAATTAGGTTAAATGTATATTAGCAATGTTTTTAGAAATTAAATGTTTTTGGTTATATTTAAAAGATAAAAATATATTAAATATTTTAAAATTAACTAACTTCAATCATTTTTATTTTGTACATAATTACATATTTAATAACCTTAAATATCTTAAATTAAACAAAATTCATTATTTTATTTTAAGTATATTAGCTCTCAACTTGTATAAATCCTAATTAAATTATTTAGTTGTTCTATTTATAAAAAAAAATAAATGTAATGTTTTGATTATTTTTTTTTTAATTTATGTTTCTTATGATATTTGTGTGTTCTTTAAGAAAGAATTCATTTCTTAAGAAATTCATTTAGTTATTTTTTACAGAAATTTGTTAATTCAAATTATGTTTTTAATTATAATTATAATTTAATAACAACACAATATAATAATTCATTACTCAATATTTAATATGTGCAATCTCATAACACGACACGGCAACTTTAACAAGAGTCCAAAAGGCTCTAAGTATGGGGTTCATGTCCTACCATTGACACATTTTATATGACAACATATATTTTTATATTTTTATATCATTTGTTAATATATTTAGGTGAGGTTTGTGATTGTGGTCCAATTATATTTTTAAAATTTTAAAATAATATTTTTTTATGATTTTAATATACTGATATCTAAATATTTTTTTTTAAATATATTTTAATATATTTCAAGCAAAAATCATTTTAAAAAGCAGCTTTTATCATATTTTCAAATAAGCACTTGTACTTCAATCACAACACATATTTTATTTCAAATTAAAAAAAAAAATCTATTTTTATTGATAAAATAGATAACACATTGAATCTATTGTGGTCCAACCGTGCTTTTAAAAAAAATTAATTTTTTTTTTAATTTTTTTACATTTTTAGATTATTTTGATATGCTGATATCAAAGTTAAATTTTAAAATAAAAATAATATTATTTTGATATATATTCAAGCAAAAAAAACTTTGAAAATAAATCTGTGCCGCAATCTCAAATATGCTATATATATATATATGTGTAAAGTTAATGTATTGATTATTCCTTTTATATATATATATATATATATATATATATATATATATATATATATATATATATATATATAAAAGGAATAATCAATACATTAACTTTACACCTCTTTCTCAATTGAATACATAAGCTTTAATTTTTTTCATCTGAGTACACTATTATTTTTCAATCTTAAATTATTCACTCTTAAATCTCTATTGTTGCTCCAACTTTTATTTTATATCAATCAAGCACATAAACTTTGTTTTTTATTATTTTGATACACCAATGTTTTTTTATTGTTCCAAACAAGTAGTTTAGTCAAATTTTCATTTTTTTAATATGTTTTTTTTTATATAATTAAGTGCCCTCTAAAATAAGCTTTTTTAATAAATAAAAATATTTTAAATTAAAATAAATTCTTTAAAAAATATTAAATTAAATACTTTAAGATGTTAACTCTTTTCATTCATGGTAAGTTGTCTACATGAATACAAAAAATCATTGTATAATTAATTAAAATTATTTTATAATTAATTAAAACTAACAATACATTATTAATATAATTAAAATATTTATTATTTTAACCATATAAATGAATATCATGTGATTGTAATATGAAAGGAGAGTTGATGAAATCATGATAGAGAGAGAACATATAGAAAACTACTTGAGTAAACTAAAAACTAGTCAATTTAAAATAGATCTTAGTCTTCCAAAGTATTTGATTGGGATAATAAAAAAACGTTAGTGTATATCAAATTGCACGTCATCAAATAATAAAAAAAAGTTAATGAAAGGTTGATGGATGTAATTAATTAAAATATCTTAAAAAGTATATGTACTCAAATGCAAAAAAAAAGTTCATGTACTTGATTGAAAAAATATGTAGAATTAATATACTAATAATGCAATTGTCCCTACTTGTAATATTATTAACATAAACTTTAAAACATGTGGTGTTTTCACTCTAGCAATCTATAATGAAATGATTTTAAAATTTGATCCTCAAACCTTATTTATATCCTATTAAATCTTTTTATGCCCAAATTCATGATCAATCTATCAAGAAGTGTTAGATGAAATTGAAAGAAGGAGGACCAAAGTGCAAGCCAATGAGAAAAAAAGGTGGTAGTTTGAAAAATAGAGAAAAAAAATCACTTTGGTCCTCTTACTTTTTAAATTATAATTTTTTATCCAACAATACTTTAAAGTTTTAATTGAGATACTTAACTTTAGTTTTCATACTTTTTAGTTTCTGATTTGAGAGATAAAAGAGAAAGTCACAAGATTCTAATAGTAAAGAGAGGCTCGATTAATATCAATTTAACATAAAAAAAAGTATTAATCTCAATGTCAATAAGTTTCATTTGATGAGCGAAGTGTCACCAAGGTTACTGAAAAAATAAATTAAAAATGAGTTTATAAGTTAAAAAAACCACAAACCCAAGTTTTCTGACCACCACTATGGTCGAAAACTGGAAAAACTAGGCGACACATTGCTATCTTTAATTTTTTTCAAAATCTTCTGAGGTGGACAATATGTTGTACCCCATTTCCAAATAAAAAAAATAAAGGCCTATACACACGAGCTTGCTATTGTAGGTCTACGCACATGCCCTTTTTCAAAATGGTTTAGGAGTGCGCAATGCTTAAATTACCTAACTTTTTTTTCTATTTTTTTTAATTGATACTTGTTTTTGTATGTATTTTTTAAAATAACATTTTTTAAATTTATATTTAACTTTGTGTCAATTCTCTCTGATATTTTATATTGTTTATTTATCCTATTTAAATAGAAGTTGTTTTTTTAATTATTTATATGTATTTAATATTTTAAAAAGATTATTCTAATTTATTTATAATTTTTTTGTTTTATATAAATAAAATTATTTGTTTTTGGTAAGAAAATGTGACCTTTAAGATAAAAACAAAACATGTGCATTAATGGAGAAAGTTGAGGTTTAATATCATATTTATCTATTTTTTACTTTTTTAAAGATGATTATATTTTATTTTAGAATTTTATTGGCATTACCAGCTCTTTCTTAGTTTATTAGTTCATACATTTTAAGATTTATCTCCTTTAACATAAATAGTGTCCTTACATATCTTAGTTAAGAGATACAGTAAAACATACTCTTAATATTGTCTAATTTTTCTATTTTGGTAAAAATTAAGTTCACATCCTACACGCGGCTTTGCGTTTACAACTCTTTTTTATATTTATTAATGTATATGATTCTCTTTATTGTATTATATATAAGTATCAACTTTTTAATTTACAATTATTATTTTTTCTTGATTTCAAAAAATATATTAACAACAACTATCCATTCATTCTTTTGCATTAGAAAAGAAAATATCTGACCCATAGAAAAGTAAGATGAATAGACATGTTAAGACTTTTTTTATATATATTTATTAGCACAAATGGTTCTTAATTTATTTAATTAAATGTATGCATATGTTTTTTTAATTTATGATTAGGATTTTTTTAATAAAAAAACACATTGAAATCATGCATATTTATTTATTTTTTTTGCTGAAAAAAAGCATTTCATCCCTTGATGAAACGTGTGTTAAATAGCTAGTTTTATTTAGAATGTATTGAAATAATTTGTTTATTTGATTATTGTATTATTTTTTACTGTTGATTTTAGTTCACTTGCCTAAAATCATTGTATACGACACTATTCAATGAACAATATTGTTTTTTTTAATCATTTTGATCATCAAACTTTATTCCAATGCAATTTTATCCTTGCATGTTATGTTAGAGTCATTTTAAACATTGTAATTTTCTTTTCTTTGCATGCAATAACATATTCAATAGTTTGAGAAAATTCTGAAACTGAATTAAAGAACATTTTTTTTTGAAACATAATTGAAGCTTATATTTGAAAGAACAAGGACCAAAGTATATGAAAAATTAAATTTTTTTTTGATCCTTTGTTATTTTAATGGAAAAAAATCAATATGATCCCTAAATTTTTATTTCACATACCAATTTATCCGTGTTGTTTAGGCATTGTTGCACTAGATGGGACTATATTCTTTAGGTCCTTTTCTTTTTTCTTATAAAAAGATTTTTTTTTTCAAATTAAATCCTATTTAAATAAATAAGTAAAATAACATTTAAAAAATTATGCCATTAGTTTTAAATAATATTTAATCTTTTTATAGTTATATTTACTTTATTTATAATTATATATGAAATTGATAAACAGAAGTTTAAAAAATTACATATAAATATCCAATGAGTATAAAATAATATTTATTATCATTTTTTATATTAGTTTTTGAAATTAATTATTTTTTTATTTTTTCATTGTGATTGCATACAAATATTTGAAATATTATTTATTATTTCTTGGTTTAAAATTGTTTTACAAATAATGATAAGTTTTGTTTTTGGAAAATCATGCTTCTAATAAAAAAAATTATTTATTCTAAAATTAAAAATAAATTAATAAATAATAAAAAGAGAATTTTAGCTAAAGAAATATATTTTCGCATTTAATTTGAATTTTTAGTTTTTTATGATATTAACTTTAATTACTCAAAGTTTTTTGTTTTATCAAATAACTAGCTGTCAATTAAAAATAATTGTTATGTAAAAAATATGCATAAATAAAATATAATAATTTTAACAAGAAAAATATTTTTTTCCAACATAATTTAAATTACTAATATTTAATTTAATTATACAGCGTGATAGAAATATTTAGGATAGAAACAAATATGAAATTGATTTAGAGGCATGAAAACACTTTCTTTAAGGTGTTTATTTGTTCCACACATAGATAATACCTCCAGGATACAACTAAACCTCTAAACCTTTTAAAAAATAAGAAGATAAGATCAAGAAAGAATATATGTTTTTTTTATGTTTTCTTTTATGTGTAGTAACATGCTTTTATATACTTGAAACATAATGATGAAACAGTATCACTGTTGATGAAATATTATAATTGTTCATCAAACAATATGACTGTTGATGAAACTCTAAGACTGTTCATTAAGCAATATAATTGTTCATCAAATATAACTGTTCATCAAACAATATAACTATTTATAAAACCATATGACTATTCATGAAACAGTATATCTATTTATATTAAGTTTCAAGTTTCAAGTTTCAAGTTCTAAGTTTCAAATGTTATCTTTTGATATTATAAATATCCATATAATAACATTAGGAAGTCAAATAAGAGAGTTCGTCCACCATGACTTAATTTACTACACAATAAAAACCCATATTTTTAAGATTAGAAGAAAGTGTTTCTTTTCAATGTGGAATAAATATTTTTTTTTTATTCATTTATAAACTACACCACCGCAGCATGCATTAAAACTAGTGTTGTCTAATTAGATAAAAAATTAACAGAGAATCAAATATATATAGCTGCCATATACATGCGATCGTAGTTCGAATATAGATGAAACATGCTTTATTCTTTTCTCATGCACCTGGGATTTTCTGTAACGTTCCTTTTCGAATCGAATTTTGTATTTCGAGGAGGCTTGGATTCCAAATGTTGCTTATTGTGGAATATATCGAAGGGAGAACCTTGCATTCTGCTTACGTGTGAACTGTGAACCATGACGCCATTAAAGTGTACATTGCGAGCCCAGTTGAAGATAATGACAGACAGAGTTGAGAAGAGTCTTGTTTTGATGCTTAGCATGGAGAATTTCATGCATGAACAGGGAGAGTGACGGGCCAGCCTTAGCACACGGCAAGCAATGAGTGCTTGGTTGACACATCAAAGAATATTTTCGTTTTTCTTCTTCTTCTTTGTTTCTAGACATATTTTACTTGTAGAAAACGCGCGAAATATTATAATGTGTGTGGGCTCTAAAGCCAACTCATAATTTACTAACAATTATGAGCTTAAGTTAAATAAATTCAAGCCGAAAACAAGTGCTGAAAATACATTAATCTATATTATTTGGTCTTAAAGACCTATAAGCGACCTAAAAAATTCCTTGTCTTTGTATTTTATTTTTTAGTGAAAAAGCGATATCCAAAATATCATGCATATGCAATTTTTTTTTGGTGAAATCGAGAATAGATATATAATAAAGAGAGAAAACCTGATCAGTATGGACAAAGTTTTAGCTACATAGATTGTAGCCTAGGTATCAACCTAATTACAAAAAGAAATATAAGGAAACATAAGACCCTACTAATAAAGCAAGCAATACAAAACCACACAAAATCAAAACTTAAGCAGACCAAGCCGAAATGCATTCGTGATTCCTATACAGATCACCACTGATATACCAAAAAGAAGAGTTCAGATTTCTGATCCAGCCTGCAGCAAAGTAAAACAAAAGCCATAGGATATCTGCCCAAATTGGCTGTTTTTCCTCAAATATCAAGGTGTTCCTAGCATTCCATATAGTCCAGACAATGCTTAACATAAAGCCCTCCCCCCAAATAGATCTTTCAAACTTACAATGATTGCCCTGCAGAAGACCTAACCATTGATATTGAAGGTCGTCAAGGGCATATGACATTACCTAGCTCAGACCTTTCCAGGCTACAATTTTATTCCATAGTTTCTAGACCACTAGGCAATGCATGAGATTGTGGAAGACAATTTCTGAATGCTGCTCACAAAAAGGGCACCAGTCCTCTTAAAGGTTTAGAATGTGTCTCTTCATCGGGAAGGCTCTTGTACAAAGGCCTTCATTTAAGGCCAGTCATAAAGTCATTAATGTTTTTGGAGGGCAAATGGATTTCCAAACATCTGTGACATAATTTGTAGATCCAGCATACATGATCCTTTCAAGGGCAAGCATACAAGAGTTTACAATATAGCCTCTATCCTTCCCCCATTCCAAAATCAACCTGTCTTCTTTCAATCGATGAATAACTGCAAGATTAAGATCAGACAATAATGTTTGAAATAGCAGGTTCTCACTAATACTGAGGGGCCTTATCCATTTCAGATTCCAATGCCAAGTATCCTCTATCCAATATCCCATCTGACTAACAATCCCTGCTTTAGAGGAGGATATGCGAAAGAGAGTCGGATAAGAGTTAGCTAAACAGAAACCGGTCAACCAAGTATCTGACCAAAAATTAACATGGTTACCATTACCCATTTTAAGTTTACAGCCAGCTCGAATAAGAGAGCTATCAAGATCCGTACTAGTAATGGTAGAGCTGATTCCTCGCCAGACCCCTGAAAGTTTTTTCCTGAATTGGGGCATCCCGTTTATGAACCATGGACTATATTTTTCCTTAATGAAGTCTGCCCAACTAGCTTTGTCATTGCTTCCCAATTTCCAAATCCACTTGAAGAGGAGAGCTTTGTTTTTTGCCGATATATTCCTAACACCCAGACCGCCCCTGTCCTTTTCTTTTGCCACTGTATCCCAAGCAAGCCTATGAATTTTCCTGTTATCAACACTCTCACCCCATAAAAACTGAGACTGCATGGTTGTGATCTTATGGGCCACTGTCTTTGGAATGCAGAAGATGGACATGTAATAAAGACGAATGGTAGAGATTACACTTTTGATCAAAATTGCTCTTCCCACCATCGATAATAGCTGCCCCTTCCAAGAGTTGAGCCGCCCTCGAATCTGTGAGAGAACAGGTTTCCATGTGGAAATCCTATTGGGATTAACACCTAAAGGGAGCCCCAAGTATTTGATTGGAAGAGTATCACATTTGCACCTGAGAACACCAGAAATCCCTTCAACATATATCCCATCAACGTTCACAGCCACCAAACTACTCTTATGGAAGTTGACATTGAGCCCTGAGCATAAACTGAGCCATCGTAACATTCTCTTGGCATTTAGCAGGCATTGAAGATCATTTGGTAGGAAGAGAATAGTGTCATTTGCAAATTGCAGATGATGAATATCTTTCATTCCTACAGAATCCATGCCATACAGAGCACCCATTTTCAAGCTCTTACTGATGAAAACTGAGACACCTTCAGCAGCCAAACAAGAGAGAAAAGGGGAGAGGGGATCCCCTTGCCAAAGACCACAAGATGCTGTGAACTTAGAAGTAGGGGAACCATTGATTAAAACTGATAGTCTTGCAGTCGAGACATATGCCATAATCCATTTCCTCCATTGAGCACCAAATTTCATGTAGCCCATAACATCATTAAGATAAGACCAGGACACAGTGTCAAAAGCTTTTCTGAAATCAAGTTTAAGAAGGAAACCTTGACATCTCCGAGATTTCTTGGAATCCAGCATTTCATTGGCAATAAGGACTAAGTCCAGGATGTTTCTGCCAGCAATGAAAGCTGATTGGGAGGGACTAACCACACTCTGCATAACTTCTTTTAGCCTAGTGGTGAGAATCTTAGCAATAATCTTATATATCCCATTTAATAAACCAATAGGTCTATAATCATTAAAAGAGGAACTGCCAGCAACTTTTGGAATTAAAGCAATATAATTGGTGTTAATACCTTTATGAAGGTGACCTCTCTTGAAGAATTCAAGAACCATTATGAATATGTCGTGTTTCATTAACTCCCAAAACTTCTTATAAAAATTGAAGTTGAAACCATCAGGTCCTGGGGCCTTGGAGCCTTCACTGCTGAAGATGGCCAAGTGAACCTCTTCTATGGTAACATCTCTTTCAAGCCATACAACCTGGTTCTCACTAAGCTTCTTAAAGTCTGCAGTACCCATCGTGGGTCTTGGAGTCAGGGATTCAGAGTAGATGTTTGAGAAGTATGCTTTGGCTCCTTCTTTGATTTCAGTTGGACTGGAGAGAATCTTCCCGTTGTATATAATCTAACGAATATAGTTTTTGCATCCCCTGACTTTTGCTGAGATGTGGAAGAAACAAGTGTTTTTGTCCCCCAACTTGAGCCAAGACTGTCTAGCCTTTTGTCTCCATATTGATTCGACATATCTGTAGAGTTTTCATTGCTTACCCTTCAACTCATATAGCATTTTTCTTTTAGAGTTAGACAGCTTACCACTTTCAGCCTGATCCTCGAGGAGCCGAATAGAAGACTAGATATTCTGTAGAGCCCAGTCTTGATTCCCAAACTCAGTTTTATATATGCGTCTTTATGTAAAAATATTTTCAAATTGAACCCACTTCCTTTGTTTATTTAACATGATAATACTGTTTAATAGTTTTTTCACACGTAACTTTTTTCATTTGAATCACATAATATTTTAATGACGTTGCCATCAATATAATTATAACATTCCCACAAACTTATAATTCCCACAAACTCTCATTTTAGGGGATGAATATGTCATTTCAAAGAATATAGGTAAAACTAGATATGTTCCATGCTAAGCATGGATCCATATTTTTATATGTGAAAAAATAATAATGTTTCAGACGTTGCGAGAACGTCTTAAATAAAAAAAATTAAAATAAATGACTCAAATTATATCTTGATAGGGCTTAATGAATTGATTTTATTTTTATTAAAAGATAAAAAAATTGACAACAATAGGAAACACACACAAAAAACACCACAATAACTTGAAAAAAAACCCTCTAGAAGTATGTAATTGGATAAAAAAAAATCGAGTCAATCTGAGGTAGCGTGATAGAGATGTAAACTGTGTAATAAGATGTTAGCTAACTCATGTTAACCTATAAAACTCGCGGCCTAAGCTATCAAACTAGGTTAACCTGATAAAAATAAATTAAGAAAATCACAAAACCTTTTTTTATTTAAAAAATTAATGTTGAAAAAAAAAACAAGAAGGCAAAAAAAAAAAAAAACGTTAGACCACATTAACTTTTCAAACTCGTAACTCGGGATATTACATTGGGAGTACTATACATGGAAAAACAATGAAACTCAATCCCTAAAAAAAACCTAACACTGAATGATGAATTAACACTATTATTATTATCACCACCACCACTACCAATAAACAATATTATTATTATTACTATAACTACCACCACCATTATTATTATTATTACTACTACTATTAATACTATTACAACAACAACTACTACTACTTCTACAACTACCACTACCATACATGGAAAAAAATGAAACTCAGTCCCTAAAAAACCTAACACATTGAATGATGAATTATTACTATCATCATCATCATTACTATTAATACTATTATTAATAAGTATTATTACTGTTATTGTTGTTGTTGTTGTTATTTTCACTTTCACTACTAATACTACTATTTCAAATTTCTTTTCGGCTTTTAACATGTTATTTTCAAAATTGTTGATTTTTCTGATCGAGTTAACTTGCCTTTTTCAAGCCTTTTTTTTTAAAAAAAAAAGACAAATAAGAAAAAAAAATATTTGAACAAAGGGACCAAAATGCAAAGGAAAAAAAAAGAGGCACCAAAGTATTTTTGTTGTTGTTTGGGACCAAGCAATTGGAGAAAAAGATAAAATTTTCCACCTATAAATAGGTGGTAATCTTACACAAAAAAGAGGGGAGAGTCCTAAAAAGAAAAAAAAAGTTGTTCCCACATTCTCTCCCTAGACAAAAAAAAAAAAAAAAAACCTTAGTTCCAATCTTTACAACCAATCGTCACTCGCAAAGTAGAAGACATTGACCCACATTTACATCTTAACATAATCGCCACCATTCTAGTGCACCCAAAGCCACCATTTTCAACCCTAGTAGCTCCCTCACACGCCAAGTTTATAGCTTTAGTATCCTTGATCCCTCTCCCATTTTTTCGCCACAAATAAGGATCGACCTTAGCCTCAATTCTTCCATAAGTCACTACCAACGCACTCATAACAGCTTCAACTTATGACCCTTATCTTTCTTTATCCAAAATGTCAGCAGAAGAGCAGCAATAACCATCATAAACGTCTATGACGAACCACCATTATTGTAGCAGCTGAGGCATCGCTTTCCTTCTCTTCAACCGATAGCCCCTTCAGCTCATTTGGACCCTTATAACTTCATCTTTCATTTTTCACACCATCCACCTGAACCACCACATCAATGCCTTCCCTCATACCCAAGGCTACCCCCTTCAACTATAATCAATGTTAGCCACCAAGCCGAGATTAACCTCTGCGGTTTCCCGATACCGCTATTGCCTCTTTTCATTTTCAACCAAAACGACAACCCTCTCTCTTAGCTTCCACCACCCATATAGTCAACACCCTTATTCTCTATGGAAGCAGCTACCCCCCTCAACACAATGGAAACCAAAACCAACAGACCCATTATTGGCCACCATTAACGTCAGCGCCTCCAGCAACTTTTTTTTTTTTTTTTATCTCGGCTTCCATCGTACAACACCTCCTTTCAACAACCCCTAGTAGGTCCTCTTCACATCGGCATGAACCAGCAGCCTCCACCATCAACAACGAAGCCTAGTTCTAGCTTGATATATTTGTACGAAGAGTAAAACAGAAAAGTAGATTTGTGGATAAAATCAATTGCTTTATGTGTGGGTTTCTTTTTTTTTTTCTTAGGTGTTATTGACACTCACTGTTAACACTGAGAGGAAAAAGAAAGCAAGCCACCCCAAACCCATGCGTTGCCACTATTCCGCCACTCTGGAAGCTTTCTAGTGTGGTTCCTGAGTGTTTCCAAGTTTTAGAAGGATCATTTCGCAAATTTTAAATTTTTAGTGTGTTTGAATTTATTTTTAAATTTTAAATTTTTATTATTTGTAAACATGTAATTATAGGGTGTGTGAGTAAAATATAGTGAAGAGAGAGAGAGAGTTTTGTTTTCTTTTTATTACCTTTTATTTTTGGTTAAATGAATGATAAAAAAAAATAAGACAAAAAAAAAGTATGCATAGATAAAAAGATAAAAATAATAATTAATCAAATGTTTTAGTCACATACAACCAAATTCTAAAATGTTTCTTGCATATTTTCTAAAAAAAAATGCATTTTTATCATGTTTTAAAAATACAAAATGGATATTATAACCAGTTTATAATTATCCATTAAGATTTGATCAAAATTTTAAAAATACCACAAAGACTAATTTGTTTAATTAATACTTAGGGTATGAACTTCACATTGTTATGCATGCTTACAATATTAGATTAAAATAATTGATAGCAATAAATGTTATGAATTAGTTGTATCTAGGAAATAAGTACATGCTAAATTTTGGGTCATAAACGGTTAAGATTTAACCCAATAAGATAGAGACTTCCTCACGAAGGGAGATCTGGTTTGAACTTTAGACAAAACCAACAAATAAAAATACAACTTAGAATAAAAATCAATAAATAATGCAGCTTATCATAAGTAAGGTGCATTAGGGGTGATGTATCTTTTCCTTGCACAACTAGTCCCCTTACCCAAACTCTCACAAACCATAAGTTTTCTAGTGATCATGATATTAGGTGGTGACTCGCTCTAATAATAACTTTATGATTAAACCCAAACACCCTAAATTTTTAGGAGGTAGATCCATCATTTGATGTTGTTCATGTAATGACAAGATGGCAACTCTATTGGTACCTTGTCTAGTCGGACTAAGCTTTTTTTGTTTGATTGTTTGCTTGTTTATTTTTGTTGGCCTGTTTAATTTAATTTTAACATGTATATTTTTACATACTATTTTAGCATGAATTTTTTTACATACTGCTCATAGGTACACTAGATATGAATTAATGCCTTCATGCATTTTAATTTTATGAATAAACTCAATTCTAGGTTAGGTAGGGAGTAGTGGTCTGCTTTATGACTTTCAGTCGGGGTTCAGATTTGTGAAACATTCAACTATGAGCTAAGCGTTTACATGGTAATGGTAGTCATACTATACCCCAACCATTCGCTATAAACCCATATATTGCCTTCACAAAAGGTGGTCACTGAGCAGGTCATAAACCCTTTTGAGACCAAGTAGAAAGCTTATCCTTTATGTAGTGACTTAGAATTGATCTTAAGATATAAACTCCCTAATAATTCATTTTGCATCAAGGCAGACTGATTAATACTTAAAAGTGCATTTTCATTAAGGCTTTATATCATCATATTGCACTAAAGTATCATTAAATTCCCTAACTAAAGCATGTTTTATAATAACAAGTCTGATAATATAATATATCTTTAATTTATGGTAAATGCTTATTTTGAATGCAGGTATATCTTACAATTCAAAGGATTGATTGATGTGATTAACTATTGAAAGTGAAAAGACAAAAAGATGACTACGCTAAGAGAAGAGATGCTGGTTCAATTCTAAACAGGAACACCATTCGGTTATTGGATCATAACTAGAGTTGTAGAACTCGGATTTAGGTCTACTTTATATGGATGAAAAGCTAAGACATAGACCTAAAACTTTCATAAGAGTCCAAGACTCAATTCTGTCATTTTCAAGTTCAAATCTAGCAACAACAGAGAAGTCAGAACCTGTCCTGCAGCTCAGACACTATTCGGTTTTCAGCTCATATCTTGAGTTCTAGAAGTCCAAATGAGCTCTGGTTTTTTTTGTTGGAAAGCTAAGACAATTGCCCACAACTTTCATGGAACAAAGAGCTCAAATTCTGATGTTAGCAATGACGTTTTGACCAGCCAATAATATCAAAAATCAGCCAACAATATCAATAACCAGTAGCCAACAATGTCAAAAACCAGCCACCAAATCAATGGTTGGCCACCAACTATTTTCTTAGTCAACCAATCAATAGTTCTCAATCTTATCCTATAAAAGGAGGCATTTGCCATGTATTTAGTCATCTTATTTATGTTCTTATATTGTTTATTTATGTTTTTCTTCTTCATTATGTTTAGCTAAGTTAATTATGTCAAGGTGAAAAGGTTTCTCTAATGGTGTTACAATAAGTATAATATAAACTCAACATGGACTTCAATGTTTATATCCAAGAAAGTTTGTTATTAACATGTTTTATCTTTTTATCTTACTAATTCTTAATACCTTGCTTGTTAAATGGTTAATCTAGATTTGTGTTGTATAACCCTTGGTACATCAAATGCTTGATCCTTCATAGTCTTCGGCCGACATCGTTATTATGATAGGAACTTGATTTGTTGTTAACATAAGCTAGCAACATGAATGCCTGATGATATTTATAAGTATGGTGTTACTTAGACAAGATAATTAATATGATCATGTTAATACTTTATAATAAGCCATTAATGATAAATGATAAATGATCCGATTGGAACCTCCTTTGTGTGTGGTTTCCAGTTGAGTAATAAAAAGAGTTTATATTATATTTATTTGAAATACCATTAGTGGATCCTCTAACCTTGACATCTGTTTTATCATTGTTTAATCCTTACATCAATATCACATCCCAAACTCTCTTCAACTCCTTTTCTGTTATTATTCTCTTCAAATCTTTATCTTTATTTGTAATTTATATAGTTGACCTCCTTGTGGTTCGACCTCGGTCTTGCCGGGTTATTTATTACTTTGACATTCATGCACTTGGTATAAGACATCAACTCTTTGATCGTGTCAAGTTTTTGGCGCGGTTGCCGAGGAGGTAAGTATTGTATAAACTATATATTTCTTTTTTTACTTTTATTTTTTTTTTCTAATTTTTGTTTTTTTTTCTTTTTGTTTTTATTTTCTTTTCTTTTGCACTTGCATGAGAGTTTGGACATGTACATTAAGTGGTAGACTTTCTAGGAAATCCTCATTTTATTTAGAAAACATGGCCGAAGAAGATAACTAGTCAATTCATAATGAGAATAATGAGAATAATCGTGTAAGAACACTTAAAGATCAAATGAATCCAACAAGAACAAGTGCACCATCATGTATAGTTTTTTCCTTCTGATGCATCTCATTTTAATTTTAAGCCAGGTATTATTCAACTTTTACCCACTTTTCATGGCTTAGAATTAGAAAATCCATACTTGCATTGAAGAGAATTTGAAGAAGTTTGTAACACCTATAATGACTTAAATTGTAGCATGAACACCATTAGATTAAAACTTTTTCCTTTTCCATTAAAAGATAAAGTTAAAACATGGCTACAAAATATTAGGTTAAGATCTATTCGTGCTTGGGATGAAATGCAACAATAATTTTTAAAGAAGTTTTTTCCGTCTCACAGAACAAACTCTTTCAAAAGACAAATCACCACTTTCACTAAAAACCCAAGAGAAACATTTTACAAGTGTTGGGATAGATATAAAGACTTGCTTAATACCTGTCCTCATCATGGTTTTGAAACATAGAGATTGGTCTCACAATTTTATGAAGGGTTAACACCTAAAGATAGGCAAATGGTTGAATTGATGTACAATGGAACTTTTAAAGATAAAGACCCTGATGAAGCAATGGAGTACCTAGACTTGCTAGCTGAAAATGCTCAAAATTGGGACACCACAGGTACATGTGAGGCACTAGGTAAAACTCAACCTCATACGTCTAATGGAGGCATGTACAACCTTAGGAAAGATCATGACCTCCAAGCCAAATTTGCATCTTTAGCCATAAAAGTTGAGGTACTAGAATTAAAAAAGAGTGATCAAATAAAATCTGTTCAAGAAATTGTGTGTCAAATTTGTGAAACTAATGAACACTCAACCAATGATTGTCCAACTTTGCCTTCTTTTAAGGAATGTCTCCATGAACAAGCCAATGCTTTAAATAGTTTCCAAAGGCCAAGTCATATCCCATACTCGCAAACGTACAACCCTGGTTTGAGAAATTATCCAAATTTCAGTTGGAAGAGCGGTAACAATAATGCACAAACTTCAAAGCCACCATTTCTAGCACACCATAATTTTTCAAAATTCTCATGGATATGCACCTCCTTATGTTCCCCCTCCTAGAAGAAATCTTGAGGAAACACTGCATGCATTCATTGAAAAGCAAGAGACAATCAACACTTAAAATGCTCAAACCATGGCAGATCTAAAAGATACTCTTGCAAAGTTAACATTTGCTTCTAGTTTTCAGGAGAAAGGTAAGTTTCCATCTCAACCCCAGCAAAATCCCAAAGGGCTATACAATTCAAGTGCAAGTGGTTCCGGAAGCCAACATATGGATCAAGTCAAATTAGTCACTACTCTCCGCAGTGATAAGGTTATTCAAAAACTCGTTCTTGAACCTTGTGAGAAAGAAGATGAGTTAGTCTCTGAGGATAAGGAAAGGGTTGAACCTGAACATTGAAAGGAGGAGACTGATTCCCCACCAACACTTCCATTTCCTAATGCCATGACCAAACAAAGGAAAGTCAATCACAATTCTGAAATCTTTGAAACTTTCAAACAGGTAAGGATCAATATACCTTTGTTAGATATTATTAAACAGATACCGTCTTATGCTAAATTTTTGAAAGATCTGTGCACTGTGAAGAGAAAACTGAATGTGAAAAAGAAAGTCTTTTTAGCCGAACAAGTAAGTACCATTCTTCAGAACGATAATGCTTTGAAATATACAGACCCTGGTTGTCCTACAATTTCTTGCTTTATTGGAGAACATAAAATTGATAGAGCTTTACTTGATCTTGGAGCAAGTGTGAATTATTTCCATATTCGGTTTTTCAAAGTCTCAATCTAGGTGAGTTAAAACCTACTTCTGTAACTCTTTTACTTGCTGATAGATCTGTAAAAGTGCCTAGAGGAATAGTTGAAGATGTGTTAGTACAAGTTGATAAATTCATCTTTCCTGTGGATTTTATTGTGTTGGATACACAACCTATTAAAGCATGCAATTCAATTCCTTTTATTTTAGGACGTCCATTTCTTGCAACTTTTAATGCATTAATTAATTGTAGGAATGGAGTGATGAAGTTATCTTTTGGAAACATGACATTGGAGATGAATGTTTTTAACATTTACAAGTAACCTGGAGATAATGATTTACAGGAAGTAGATTTTATTGAAAAATTAATTTATAATCAATTTGAAAATTCTTTCAGTGAAATTGAGTTTAATGAATCTGAAGATTTGCAAATGGTTTATTTTCAGGAAGAATCAAAGGCAAATAGTTGGAGATCAAAAATTGAGGAATTGCCACCACGATCAATTGAGTCCATACCTTCAAGTGTTCAACCACCAAAACCCGATTTAAAGCCATTACCATTTAATCTCAAATACTCATTTTTGGGAGAAAATGAAACTTTTCCGGTAATAATTTCTTCCAAACTTAACGTTCATCAAGAAGGTAAGTTATTACAGACTTTGAAAATGCACAAAAATGCATTAGGATGAACCATAACTGATATAAAAGGAATTAGTCCTTTGATTTGCACATACAGGATTTATTTGGAGGAAAATGCTAAACCCTCTAGAGAAATGCAACGAAGGCTTAATCCTAATATGAAAGAAGTATTGAGGAATGAAGTCATTTATCCTATTTCTAACAGCAATAGGTAAGTCCTACCCAAGTTGTACCTAAAAAGTCTGGAGTTACTGTGATAACAAATAAGAAGAATGAGTTAATTCCATCTAGGACTATTACTGGTTGGCGCATGTGCATTGACTATAGGAAACTTAATTCAATGACTAGAAAAAATCATTTTCCTTTACCTTTCATGGATCAAATTCTAGAAAGAGTTGCAGGTCATGAATTTTATTGTTTTCTAGATGGTTATTCGGGTTACAACCAAATTGAACTTGCATTTGAAGATCAAGAGAAAACTACTTTCACATGTCCATTTGGTACATTTGCATACCGAAGGATGCCTTTTGGATTATGTAATGCACCAGCCACGTTTCAAACATGCATGCTTAGCATATTCAGTGATATGGTTGAACGTTTTTTTGAGATTTTTATGGATGATTTTTTTGTTTTTGGTGATTCATTTGATGATTGTTTAACTAACTTGGAAAAGGTTTTGAACAGGTGTGAAGAGAAGAATCTTGTGCTGAATTGGGAAAAATGTCATTTTATGGTAACAAACGGCATTGTACTTGGTCACATTGTTTCATTAATAGGAATTGAGGTTGACAAATCTAAAATCGAGTTAATTGCCAACTTGCCAACACCAAAACCTGTTAAAAATGTTAGATCATTCTTAGGACATGCTGGTTTTTGTAGAAGGTTTATCAAAGATTTTAGTGTAATATCTAAGCCATTGTGTAACCTTCTAACAAAATATAATGTTTTTGAATGGACTGAACATTGTGAAGAAGCCTTTGTTAAACTTAAAAACTTGCTTACTTCTGCTCTTGTCATTCAACCTCCTGATTGGTCATTACCTTTTAAAATAATGTGTGATGCTAGTGATTATACCATGGGTGCTATTTTAGGACAAAGAAAAGATAAGAAACCCTATGTGATTTACTATGCAAGTAAAACTTTAAATAGTGCTTAAATGAATTACACTACCACTAAAAAGGAATTACTTGCAGTAGTATTTGCATGTGAAAAATTCAGATCTTATCTTGTTGGCTCACCAATTATTGTTTTTAGCGATCATGCAGCGTTGAAATATCTTCTTTCTAAGAAGGATTCTAAGGCTAGATTGGTGCGGTGGATTTTGTTACTTCAAGAATTCAATATCACAATCAAGGATAAGAAAGGCACTGAAAACATTGTCGCAGATCATTTGTCAAGATTGACAACTGATTCGAGATCTGACATCACACCAATCAATGACTACTTTCCTGATGAATCTTTACTTTCTGTCTCTACAATGCCTTGGTTTGCTAATATTGTTAATTTTCTTGTTTTAGGACATTTGCCAGCTTATTGGAGTACGTAAGACAAAAGAAAGTTCTTGAACGAAGTGAAGAACTTTTATTGGGATGACCCTTGTTCAAATATTGTCCTGATCAAATATTTCAAAGATGCATTCCCGACAATGAGGTAAGTAGTGTCATTAAATTTTGTCATTTTGAGGCATGTGGGGGTCATTCCTCATCAAGAAAGACAACTGCAAAAATCTTACAATGTGGATTTTATTGGCCCACCATGTTCAAAGACACGCATGCATTCTGCAACACTTGTGAAAATTGTCAAAAGTTAGGATCTATTTCAAAACGTCACATGATGCCTTTAAATACTATTCTTGTCATTGAAATCTTTGACTGTTGGGGTATAGATTTTATGGGTCCATTTCCTCCATCATTTGGTTTTTTGTACATATTAGTCGCAGTAGACTATGTTTCAAAATGGATAGAGGCAATTCCAAGTTGTAACAATGATCATAAAACAGTGATCAAGTTTTTGAAAGAAAATATTTTGAGTCGATTTGGAATCCCTCGGGTCATGATAAGTGATGGTGGAACACATTTCTGTAACAAGCCATTTGAGTCTTTAATGAAGAAATATGGAATCACACACAAAGTTGCCACCCCTTATCACCCCCAGACAAATGGACAAGTAGAACTTGCTAATAGGGAGATCAAACAAATCTTGGAAAAAATAGTGAACCCTAATCGGAAGAACTAGTCTTTAAGACTTAATGATGCACTTTGGGATTATCGCACTGCTTTTAAAACATCATTAGGTATGTTTCTTTATAGGTTGGTTTATGGAAAACCTTGTCATTTGCCTGTGGAACTTGAACACAAAGCTTATTGGGCTATTAAAGCTTTCAATTCAAACCTGGATGATGCTAGCCAGCTGCGTAAGTTGCAAATAAATGAGCTTGAGGAAATAAGAAATGATGCATATGAAATTCAAAAATTCATAAAGCAAGAATCAAAGAGTTTCATGACAAAAGAATCTTGAGAAAAACATTTGATGTTGGTCAAAAAGTTTTGCTTTATAATTCTCGACTCCATTTATTTCCTGGAAAGCTAAGATCAAGATGGAGCGGTCCATTTATTGTGAAACATGTGTATCCTTATGGGCCTTTGATATTGAGAATCCAAAGAATGCAATGTTTTAAGGTAAATGGACATCGTTTGAAAGCTTACTTTGATAATTTTCCTAGTGAAATTGAATCCATTGGTTTGAATGATCCTGTATATAAAGGTTGATTATTTGTTTTTCTCACATTGTTTTGTGTTTTTTTTTGTGACTCTTGTTTTGCTAGTCTTTCTCCAACCCCGGTCAAATGGCGGATAACGGTACTCCGTGACTCTTAAGTCGGTTCTTTCAGTTTCCCATGATAACTGATATCTGTGTATATATTTGTTCAATTCCTTTTCCTCTCTTTTCTTTGCATCTCTTCTCCACTTCTCTTTTGAAAAATGGACACCACTCTTGAAAAATTGAAAAAGTATTTTCCCGCTCTGCCTAGAATGCGATTACAAAAATTTACCGTGCTAGGTGTGAAAGATTGAGGTTGTTAATGAACCATGGAATTCCTGAAGATATTCGCTGGATGATTGAAGCAAATGTCCGATTATCAGGTGAGTCTTCCAATACTTTTATTTCATACATGCCTGGAACAGGTAAAAGCACTTTTGCAAAGAAACGTCGTGCAAAACGACTAAAAGTCTATCACCGATGTGCCAGATGGACTTGTAATGCAAAATGTCGTTCTTTAGGAATGGTATCTATAAACCGTGAAGATAAAATACAATTCATTAAGGATGGCCTGAGTAAGGAGTCTTTAGATAATCTTCTATTAACTCTTGAGACGCTAGTGGAGATGTGCATCGTGCAATTCATGATTTATGGCCTCATTTTCATAAAGAACATGATCGACTTAGTCTTGGGAATCTGACTAAAAAAGACCCTGTTTGTCAGTTTTTAAGAAAACTGGATGGGAAGCCTATCCCCGACCCATAGAGGGCGTTTAAGCCGTTCTTGCACGTAAAACCAAGGGAAGATGTGAGCCACAATCACAACTGCTTGTACATACACATGTTTTAAAAAAAAAAAAAAAAAGAGAGAGAGAGAGAGAGAAAGTGAGACTCCAGCTAGCCTACATATAGGTGGTATGATTGCATTTTCAATTTCTCATCTATAAAATCTTCTTCTTCCCTTCATTTCTACTCAACCCATCATTAACAGATATAGAAGTGTGTAGAAATGGCAGTTCCTCTGTTCCTAAAATAAAAAATATTTGTGTTTTTGTGGATCCAGTCCTGGGAAAGAAAAGAGTTTTTAGAATCAGCAAATCATCTTGGTCGGGTACTAGCTGAGAGAAAGATTCATTTAGTGTATGGGGGAGGCAGCCTTGGGTTAATGGGGAGTTTGTCAATAGCTGCATTTTTAGGAGGCAGTCAAGTTTTGGGGTCATCCCCAAAGCTTTAGCCGAAGGGGACATCATTGGAAAAACAGTTGGAGAGGAACTACAGGTCTCCACAATGTCTGAACGACTGTCTGTAATGTTTAACCATGCTGACGCCTTCATTGCTTTACCAGGTGGTCTGGGCACTTTAGAAGAGATATTTCATATTTCCTCTTGGGCTCAACTGAACATTCACCAGAAACCTATAGGTTTGATAAATGTTAATGGTTTTTATAACTTTACTGTCTTTTCTTGATCATGCTGTGGAACAACAATTTCTAACATTTTCAGGCGACAAATCCTCATCTCTGCTGCTACTGCTGACAATGATTGATGAACTCAATCTTTCCCTGTAGTTGATTCCTCTATGAGTCGACTCAATTGGTCAATCACAGAAGCCGTAAAAAGCTTAGATTGGATTTGAGCCTTAGTTTGTGAAAACTTGTGTCTTTTGGTTTTATTAATAGCATAATATTTGTGTTCTTTCTTATATTTGTTTAAGTGTGTTTCAGGTTTGTCAGTAGTTGCTGTTTCAGGTGATGTCTTCTATACTCTATCTTTCTGCCTTAGAACATTGAGGACAATGTCTCGTTTTGGTTGGGGGAGAGGGTAGTAGTTGATATTAAAAAAAATTAACTAACTGTGTTTTCTATTATTACAACCATTTGCAAACCTGTTGTTACTAGGATGGCAGAGTAAAGGATGAACTTTAGTGACTCTTGAGACGCATCTTAGTAAACATTCTTAACAAGGTTATCATAATACTTCTTGAAATATTCAGGTTTACAAACTCTCGCATTGTTATCACTTGATTTGCTCATATACTCATTTAACAAGTATTCTTAAACCTTCATTTTACACACACACTTTAACATATGATTGTGGGTTGCATATTGGATTATTACATTATTCATGTTTTTTGTTAAAGGTAACAACTAAGGGAAAGGGATAGTATATAATATGCAAAAAAACAAAAAAAAAAAAAAAAAATAAAAAAATGAATAAATAAAAAAAGTAGATAAGTTTGGTTTCGTAGCCTCCTTGACTTAAGCAATTAAGCCCGAAGGGGTGTTTTAACACCTAGTACCCTAAAGTCAACTGACTTGGGAGCTATTGGCCCAGTGCTTGTTACATGGGTTAAGGAGAAAAGCTTAAGGGAATCAAACATTGCACTATCTATATCAGTATCTGCAACCCGAGTTACTAAGCTCGTAGGGGTGTCTCAACACCTGATGCCCTAAGACCAACTGGTCTGGGAGTCATTAGCTGAAAGCTCGTTACATGGGTTCAAGATACATTGTGTTATAAATTCATGAAAAAAAAGAGATAATAATCCCAACCCAAGGAAGTTAACCTTAAACATTGGAACAAAATTTTGTTTTCTTCCATGAAAAGCTCCACAACTATGTTTGATTTATTGAGCAAAAAGAAGGTTTATTAATATCTTGTTTAAGAAGTATGAAGCAATATATAAATTTAATGAGAGTTTGTTTATTTGGATAGATTAATGGAAGTTAAATGATGAATGCCTTGCTTTGTGGAACTTGCAAATTGTTTTTATATTTTAACACTTTGATTACTAGGGACTAGTAATAAGCTGGTTGGGGGGTGTGATTAGTATTTAAAAGTGCATTTTTATTTAGGCTTTCTATCATCATATTGCACTAAAGTATCATTAAATTCCCTAACTAAAGCTTTGAAGAGAATAATAACAGAAAAGGAGTTGAAGAGAGTTTTGGGATGTGATATTGATGTAAGGATTAAACAATGATAAAACAGATGTCAAGGTTAGAGGATCCACTAATAGTATTTCAAATAAATATAATATAAACTCTTTTTATTACTCAACTGGAAACCACACACAAAGGAGGTTCCAATCGGATCATTTATCATTAATGGCTCATTATAAGTATTAACATGATCATATTAATTATCTTGTCTAAGTAACACCATACTTATAAATATTATCAGGCATTCATGTTGCTAGCTTATGTTAACAACAAATCAAGTTCCTATCATAATAACGATGTCGGCCGAAGACTATGAAGGATCAAGCATTTGATGTACCAAGGGTTATACAACACAAATCTAGATTAACCATTTAACAAGCAAGGTATTAAGAATTAGTAAGATAAAAAGATAAAACATGTTAATAACAAACTTTCTTGGATATAAACATTGAAGTCCATGTTGAGTTTATATTATACTTATTCTAACACCATTAGAGAAACCTTTTCACCTTGACATAATTAACTTAGCTAAACATAATGAAGAAGAAAAACATAAATAAACAATATAAGAACATAAACATGATATAAGTTAACTAAGTATAGGAAAGGAAATGAAAAAGCATAAACAAGAGATTAATATAGCATGAAAGAAAACTTGAACATTATAAAGAGAGAAGCAAGAAGATGATTTTGATCTGAAAAATAAGATGACTAAATACATGGCAAATGCCTCCTTTTATAGGCTAAGATTCAGAACTATTGATTGGTTGACTAAGAAAATAGTTGGTGGCCAACCATTGATTTGATGTCTGGTTTTGATATTTTTGGCTAATGGTTATTGATATTGTTGGCTGATTTTTGATATTGTTGGCTGGCCAAAACATCATTGCTAACATCAGAATTTAAGCCCTTTGTTCTATAAAAGCTGTGGGCAATTTTGTTAGTTTTCCAACAAAAAAAACCAGAGCTCATTTTGACTTCTAGAACTCAAGATATAAGTTGAAAACCGAACTGTGTCTGAGCTGCATGACAGGTTTTGACTTCTCTGTTATTGCTAAGATTTGAACTTGAAAACGGAAGAATTGAGTCTTGGACTCCGTATAAAGGTTTTAGGTCTATGTCTTAGCTTTCCATCCATATAAAGTAGACCTAAATCCGAGTTCTACAACTCCAGTTATGATCCAATAACCGAATGGTGTTCCAGTTTGGAATTGAATCAACATCTCTTCTCTTAGCCTAGTCCTCTTTTTGTCTCTTCACTTTCAATAGTTAATCACATCAATTAATCCTTTGAATTGTGAGATATACCTGCATTCAAAATAAGCATTTACCATAAATGAAAGATATATTATATTATTAGACTTGTTATTATAAAACATGCTTTTGTTAGGGAATTTAATGATACTTTAGTGCAATATGATGATAGAAAGCCTAAATAAAAATGCACTTTTAAGTACTAATCACAGATCTAATCAATAGTCCTGAACTCTACAAGATCTTTCTAAGTTAAGACCATAACCTTTTATGAACACATGCAATAATTTACCACATATAAAAACCATTTTGTCTTTTTTAATGAAAGCGACTCAAACCCATGTTTTTGTTTTGTACTCTCCAATGTGTATGAAATTTAACTAAGATAAGGTTTTGGGAAATATCTTTTTAGATTCATTAGACTATGAATTTTTGCCCGTATTCAACAAAGAAGTCATGGGTTCCCCTTTGAACAATTTAATTCATATTTGATGTATGTGTACATACACTTGCATCTATAAGCATACATGCATTTATCCTTTGAGGTTTAAATGTCATGTGAGCATATGACATGTTGGAATATAGGTCCCTAAAAAGCTCAAATCCATAAAGTTAACAACACCTGACTCCAATAAAAAAACATAGAAGATGAAGAACGTGCTCATTATGATGTCTACTTCCAAGAGAAGCTAGATTCCATGAAGGTTAATATGGTCTGCCTCATTAGCTTGCTTGAGCAAACACTCAAGAATACCTTTGGTGAATGCATGTTAATCAGCGTGTGACTTCCGCAACAATTCAACCTGAAAAAAGGATGGGTGGACAAAGTAAGGAACCCTAATGTAATACAATATTTGTGCAATCAATAATACCTTTATTTACCCTAGTAGTTATGGATGCATTCGCTAATGAATCCCATAAGATAAAAATCCTCTAAGGATATTGATCATGATAAAATAACAAAGTTAGAAGCTAAAGTAAGGCCTATCAAATGAGTGGAGATTATACCAAAGAAATTTCGAGATGTTAAAGCTATCGAGATGTGTCTAACCCCGAATGTGATTATACCAAAGAAATTTCGCATACCCGAGTTCATAAAGTACACTGCAATTTAATTTCCTATCACTTATCCAAATTTTTATTGCAACATGATGGCAAAAGTAATGCATGATGAAAAATTACTGATGTATTTCTTTCATGACAATTTGAGTGGGGCAACATTAGGCTAATGTATGAGGCTATACAACATTAAATTCTGGAAGTGGAAAGATCCCGTAGATACTTTGATTAAGCAATATGAGTACAACATGAACATTGCTCCAGACAGATCTAGCCTGTAAGATATGGAAACGGGTGATAGAGAATATATTCGGGAATACGCCTAGAGGTGGTTTGGGGTAGCTACTCAGATAGATCCTCCTCTTCTATAAAACAAGATGGCTAGTTTATTTACCAACACTTTTAAAATGCCTTACTTTGAGTTCTTGATTGGAAGTGCAACCTAGCACTTTACTAACCAACCTAGTGGTTGTGGCCGAAAGGATTGAACAAGCTATCAAAGTAGGAATTGTGAACTCTAAAGTCATGATAGAATCCGAGTTGGGGAATGGCTGGGGAATGGCTCTCAGATTGAGAATCTGGTTTGATTAGATCTCACTGTATCATTGGCTGCTTAAATGCCACTACCAAAGATTTCACCTTTACTACTTAAAGGTATTTTACCAACATCTCTTGAACACCGGATATATTACCCTAGTTTCATTAGATCCTATAAATCACCATTCCCTAGATGGTACAATCAAAATGAGAAGTGTGAACATCATGATGGGCTCCTCAACCATTCAATCAAAAGCTACAAGAATTTAAGGTATCAACTCTGAAAGCTGGGAAGTGAGGGACAAGTTGAGTTTGTGAAGGATAATGTCATTCACCACATTGTCACTAGATTGTCATGAGCACAACAAGTGGTTGGTAAACACTAACAAGATATAGATGTTACTAGGGATTTCAACCCATTAGAGATTGTGGTATTTGTCAAACCTTGCTATTCTGCACTTTGGTGTTGGAATTACATCATATCTTTTAATGAAACATGTCTTTTTAGTCTCTTTTCTTTTAAATCAAAATATGTTTTTGTGAAAGAAATAACTTGGAATTATATTGTTGTCAATGATTGGAT
Organism: Populus simonii; assembly: GCA_007827005.2. Taxonomy (NCBI): domain Eukaryota; kingdom Viridiplantae; phylum Streptophyta; class Magnoliopsida; order Malpighiales; family Salicaceae; genus Populus; species Populus simonii. The sequence goes on from VJNQ02000474.1 coordinate 82,554, forward strand.
AATTATAATGGCAGAAATGATCGAACCCAATGTGTGTTATATAAGATGCTATGGGGAAATCCCTACCCTTTAAAATAATAAAATTGACCCTCATGACTAACTCCATGACATCATTCAAAACATGTTGGCCACGTCAATTTTGTTAAAACCCTTTTGCCAAAACAATCTTGAAAATTGAACTTGCCCTTTGATTTATAAATAATTCGATATTCTCTTAAAACAATGTTTAGACACTCATTTATAAGATGAGAAACAAGTTATTGAATGAATTCTCATTTTGAGGTGACCAAATAATTTTGAACCAGGATATGAAAAATAAAAAAATACACAAAAAGCTCACACCTCATGTCTCCTGGGCCATATTTTAGTTGTATGCATAATCACATGTAGTTCGATTGGCTAGTTATTGAGTCACAAGAACATAAGTCCTTGTACAAAAGTTCTGAACAATTATATTGAAGGAGGACAAAATATATTGGTTCTAACGCTTGTGATTGAAATGATGAAATGCCATTTTTGTTATCCCTTTATATTTTAAAATATATCACTCGTGGTCCCAATTTAAGCTTGAATAAGTTTTTCTTTGTAAAAAGCCTAACTAGGATCACATCCTACACTAGAGAGCAAATGAGAATTCCAAAAGTCAAAGGTGTATGTTGACTATGATCGCACCCTATACTGGAGGGCAAACAAAAATTTAAAGATTAGAACCAAAGAGAGGTTGTGAAAAGAGCCCAAAAAATTCAAATGTATTCCAAAAATTCAAGAGCCCAAAAAATTTATTTTTAGTATTCCAAAATAATAAAATAAAAATAACCAACTCATTATTTAATTGCAACAATTGGACTTGAATGAGTATGATCCTTGAAATTTACAAGCTGATTCCAAAACAAGAAAATGGTTTTCAAATAAAAAAGGTCATTGACCGAGTTTGCAAGGTCATTGACCGAGTTTGCAAGGTCCTTGCTAGAAGGCAATGTAGTAGATCCTCAGCGGGATAACAGACAATATCTAGATCAGCCAGGGGAAAAAGAAGCACATGATCAAATGATGATTCTGTGAAATCCATCAAAACTATAAACAACATCTGGCGATGACAAATTCCTCTAGATGATAGGTAAGAGAATGAGCATAACTATGAGGATAATTTTGCTTAAGGACAGCTTATGATTTGATGAACTCCATCAACAATTAAGAGTAATGCTATATTTAAAGGGCATCTTTATATCTAAGAATTTGGTTTACCTTTTGAAGGATGGCATGATACCTGAAAAATATTATCACATGAATACATTAGTTGGAGATAATTTGCAACAGTCATTGACAATAAATAATTTGATGAACTCCTTCAAAAAATAAGAGTAATAGAGCACCACTTCTCCATCAAAATGAGTGGTCAATGGTGTAAGACTTCCATGATTAAAGGCACCATCCAACCAGAAAGGCAACAACATGACTAAGCAGAGCTTCATTTATTGCCTAAAGACCCAAGTTGTGCAACAAAGAGGAAATCAAGTACAATTGATCACATGCAAAAAATTTGAGTGGGATGATATAATGAAGAGGTAATTAAACATATAGGCAAAGCCGGAGGGGGATGCAGATTTAAGCTGAGCAACCAAAGGGTCAGATCGGTAAACAGCAAACCTTTATACCAATCAGAGGATGATTTACAGTAAAAGGTGGCCTATATTTCCAACCAGGTAAGGATGTATGCATGTCATTTAATCCAAATCATTGCATAATGTTTTTGAAGGAATTTCACAAGAAATAATCCTTAATAATGTTAACCAAACTCCAACGAACAAAACCTAACAAGGTTCTAAGCCAAGTAAGGCTCGATATGATTTTCAAAGCCCAACAAGGGTTCAACAAAGAAGGAATCCAACAAAGATGTAATGGACCCGATTGTACGACTTGATCAATGTTAAAAGATCCCAACATATTCTCTTAATTTGAGGGTAAGTTTTTTTTTAAAAAAATCTACCAAAATTCAGCAGAGTTTCGTTTGTATTTAGTACATCCCAAGTTATCGACTACTATCAATTTACTCAATCAACCCATCATCACAAGGTCCCATAATTCCAGACCTTATATCAATCATCATAAAATTTAAAAGAAAAGGAATACTAACATGCAAAGAAAGCATTTACAACATAATAAGTGTTCTTCAACATTTCAAAAGGGTTAATTACAAGATTACTAAAATACTACATGCTAAGCTGAACTTTTATAAATACATCAAGGTTTATACAAAGCATACTACATAAATGCGTTAATTCCCTTTTGTTTAAGTTAAATATTTACATAAGCTTGACAAAGTAGAGTCCTAAACTAATGATCTCCCTGGATATTTGATGGACCTGATACAAAAATAAACATACCATTATGTTGATAAAAGAAATATATATATATATGCTCAGGTAATGTATATGAATGAAGTATTAATTTTCTATCAGATCCATAAGAATTCTAATAGACAACTTATATTTTGCTTGTAAATCTTTTAAACCCAATTAACACTCATTTGCATATTCTTAATTTGAATACTCTTATTTACTTGCATGAACCGGGTGAATCCTATCACGGATGCCATTAGCCGAAGCTAATCTTGTAATCCATTTTCCCGGCATTCCTATCACGGATGCCATTAGCAGAAGCTAATCTTATAATTCATTTCCCGGCAATCCTATCACGGATGCCATTAGCCGAAGCTAATCTTGTAAATACACTAGACTTTATTTACATTGAACATGATATTATTGTAATTGCATTCACCAGAAGAATTTTAAATTGTATAACTGCTAATAGGAGGGAAAATCACGCACCTGCTCTACCTGTCTCGCAACCTCCCTTGACAGAAGATCCAATCTTGGTTGCTCCTCTTGAATCACAAGAAAGTTTTTAGTTATGATTCCTTCAAGCCGATATTATAGAGAATCTTCATTACTTTTATGTTACTTTCTATGCATGTTCATTTCCTCATAATAACAAATATACATATATCATGTATATTTTCAAAGTTAGTATCTCAATGTGCAAGTGTTCGTATGACTTAATTCTTTTATATTCTTACATATAATATTCACGTAAAAGTATATTGTTATTGTCTAACTTTGAACTGTTACTGTCTAGACATTGAATTGTTATTGTCCAACTGTTACTGTCCAACCATTGTTGTCTAGATATTAAATTGTTACTGTCCAACTGTTGTTGTCTAACGTATTGTCTAGATATGGAACTGTTACTGTCCAACTATTGTTGTCCAACTGTTACTGTCCAACCGTTGTTGTCTAGACATTGAATTGTTATTGTCCAACTGTTGCTGTCCAACTGTTACTATCTGAACACTCATCAGATTTTTAACTATATCTAGAGTTCTAGAACTCCATTTTAAGTGAGATTAATCTCATTAGAAAGCTAAGACACGAGGCTACAAGTTCTTTAAAGGAAGGAGAACCCAGTTCTGCCTCCAAGATAGTCAAAATTGCTCATCAACTTATCAGTCCTACTGCCCTACAGAATAAGCACGACTCAGTCTCGGTTGGTAACCCATAACTAGAGTTCTACATCTCCAAATTGAGTAAGACCAGTTTCTTTGGTTCGCTAATGTCCAAATCTACAATTTCTATGAAAAACCCAATCCTAATTTTCTCATCCACCTACCTGAAATCTCACCGAAAGTCAGGAGATGAGCTTGTCCAAATTCATCACCCCCTTCCCTTCACACAATACTTTCATAAACTACATACCACACATGAATAACTTAATTTAAGAACAAATACTTTTTCCCCAATTCATGTCTAAAAACCCTAACTTATAATTCAATATCAAGGCATCAATTCATTATCGAATCTGAAATGAATTTTTAAGATCATGTTTAGAACACCTTACCCGATACGAATTAAGATTTGATCTTCAACCAGTTGAAGATTTTCAACTCCCTCCTTTCTCTTCTTCTTGTTCAATTTTCTTGTTAATCCCTTGCATACAAGTTTTTATCCCATCTATAAACCCTTAATCTTAGATGGGTTCTTGAAATTTTAGTGTTTCTCTCTTGATTTTGTAAGAATGGATACAAACCTCCCTATTTCTTTCCTTATGGTTACTGCAGATTTTTGGTGAGGAGAGGGTATTTATACTCTATAATTTCTCTATTTGCATTTAAGCCCCATTTCCTTTAAGTATGTTATTCTCTTCAATTAAATCCAACCCTCAACAGTATCGGGTTTATTATAATGTTTCGAATTATTTTGCTTGTAAATTTATATTCAAAACTTTATGAATTCCTGTTTTTATTTAACCATATGCATGAATTTCTTCACTTTTATTTATTAATTTTTTTTCCCGGGGTTTACAAAAGTTCCAAAGCCCAAAAAGGCTCAAGATAATCATAAACCCACCAAGGTTTAGCAAGAAAGAGTCCAACAAGACACAGCAAAAGGGACCTGGCAAGGCTTTGAGCCCAGCAAAGCTCTCAGCAATTAAAAACCCAGCAAGGTTTTTGATAAAGAAAGAGTCCAACAAAAGGGCCTAGCAAGGTTTTGAGTCCAGTAGGGCTCCTAGTAATTAAAAACCCATCAAGGTTGTGATAAAGAAAGAGTCCAACAAGACTAAAAAAAAAAAGACTCACATGGTTCTGAGCCAAGGTTCCCAACGATTAAAGACCCAACAAGGTTTTAACAAAAGAAGCGTCCAGACCAGCAAGACTCCAACAAAGAAGACCCAGCAAGGTTATGAGCATAGTAAAGCTCCCAACAGATAACAAGAAGTCTAACATGGAAAAAATAGGAAAGGAAATCTCTATTCAACCCTGTCATAAGAAAATCAACCATGTAATCACGAAGTCTTCACTCTACAATCAAGAATTTTTAGACTCAACTATGCAATTAAGAAATCTCTAGCCAAATCCTCTCCTCAGGTAAGTTGTTTTTCACTTGGGCAGGTCGCCCATAAAAATTTGACCATTTTGAAAAATCTTCGTATTTTTAACCCGGACAGATCGCTCATTACAATGAGATCATTTTGAGTAATCTTTATATTTTTCCACCCGGAAAGGTCACCCATTACAATGAGACCATTTGGAAAAATCTTCGTATTTTCACCTAGGCAGGTCACCCGTGACAATTTGATTATTTAAAAAACAAATTGTATTTTTCATTTGGACAGGTCACCTATTACAATGAGACCATTTGAAAAAATCCTTGTATTCTTCACCATGGCAAGTCACGCATGATAATTTGACCATTTAAAAAATCTTTGAATTTTAGCAATTGGAAGGTCGTCTAGTACAACTATACCATTTCGAAACATCTTTTAGTTTTTCACAAAGATCATCTTTTTCTTTACAAATTCTATCGTTTTCCTTTATGAGTGCATTTTCTAGCCCTCACATACGAGATAGTGCACCTGTAAGCCTTATCTTTTCCTTTCTAAGTGCGTCTTTAAGCCCTCGCCTCTTAGATAATGCATGAGCAAACCCTATATTTTTCCTTTGAGCCCTCGCCTCATAGATAATGCGTCTTTGGGTCGTATCTTTTTCTCTTGAGTGCACCTTTGAAACCTCATCTCCTAGATAGTGTGTCTTTAAGCCCTATGATTTTTCTTTTGAGTGTACCTTTAAGCCCTATCTTTTCTATTTTGAGTGTGCCTTTGAGCCCTCGACTACCAAGTAGTGCGTGAGCAAGCCCTATCTATTTCTTTCTAAGTGCACTTTCTAGCCCTCACATACCAGATAGTGTGCCAGCAAGCCCTATCAATTTCTTCCAAGTGCACTTTCAAGCCTATACTGCTAAAACTTTCATTAAAGACCAGTCAATCTTTGAGGTATCTATGAGTATCTCAAAATTTTAGAAGGATTGACCTTTTTTCTGATATGGTAAGTCCACATCTTTTTCATCTTTCTTTCTTTATAAGCTTACTATCTAAAGTATCTTACAAGACTTTCTGTCGTAAGCATTATAAAGAGGGGGATAATTGTCATAACCTAAAATTAACCCCTTATTTTTTCTAATAAGAAAAATAAAAAATAAAAATATTTGAACAAAGGGACCAAAATGCAAAGGAAGAAAATAAGGGATCAAGGTGTTTTTTAGTTGCTTGGGGACCAAACAATTAGGGAAGAAGACAACATTTTCCACCTATAAATAGATGGTAATCTTACAAAAAAAAAGGGGGGAAAGACTAGAAAACAAAGAAGAGAGAAAAAAATGAAACAAAAAGTTGTTCCTACATTCTCTCCCTAGACACACACATAAAAAAAACCTTGCCACAATCTTTATATCCAGCCATCACTCATAAAGTAAAAGACACTAACCCACACTTACATCTTAACATAATCGCCACCATTCCAATGCACCCAATGCCACCATTTTCAATCTCAGTAGCTCCCTCACATGCCAAGTTCATAGCTTCTCTATCCATGATCTCTCCTATTTTTTTCCCACAAATAAGCACCCATCTTAGCCTCTATTCTTCCACAAGTCACAGCCAACTCATACATAACTACCTCAACCCGTGAAAGAGCACTATGACTGCAGTTGTTGAGCCATTGTTTTTGAGCCATTGTTTTCCCTCTCTCCAGCCAACAGCCCCTTCAGCTTCTTTGGACCTTCATGGCTTCATCATCCATTTTCACACCATCCACCCAAACCACCATATCAATGCCTTCCCTTATACCTACAACAGTAATTAATGCCAACCACCAAGCCAAGATTAGCCCCCGTAGTTCCCCTCACAAAAGTAAATGTAACTATCCAAATAATGAAATAAAACAACAAATTAAACCTTTAAATAATTCAGATTAATATAAAGAAATGATTCATTCCAAAGTAATGTGCCATTAAATACTTCAGTGCTCTTGTCCTTGTGTAGCTAGGACAAATAAGTAATCCTTGTAAGAAAATGATTTTTGAATATTAAGGAATCTTTGTCACACTTAAAAAATATATTGTTGTCTATTAAAGAACCTTATAGAACTAGGAAACTCCAAAAAATAAGTTGTTGAATATCCTTGCATTATAAGAAAAAAATTCATCTCTAAATAAGAAGTCCATAACTCAAAAAGTAACAAGTAACAAAATTTGTATTGCATTTGCTGACCTGTATCACAAGACCTTACTGAATTGTAATTGACCTGACTTTTAATCCTATGTGGAAAAATACATTTGGACACTATGAAGTAACATGGCCAACTCCCAACCAACAAAAATAGTTTATGTCATAATTATGAGATGTAAGAGTTTTAACTTTACCTTTACTATCAGTGAAGGTGTCATTTTTTTTAGAATCTCGGTTATCCCACATTAACCTTCCAATTAGATTTTCAAGGTGACAAAGAACCCAACGTTTGGTTTGGCCATAAACTACCCTTACGCTTGAGTTGTCTCTTCATTTTCATTTCTATATACACTACATCCTCTAACTCTATAAAGCTTTGAAACTCCATAATATTCATTATCTCATGATTCAGACCATTCAAGAACCTTGTTATAGTGGCCTATCTATCCTCCACTATATTAGCCCAAACCATCGCGATCTTCATCTTTTTATAGGACTCATCAACACTCTTTGTACCTTAACTCAAACACTGCAACTTTTGGTACAATTCCCTATAATAATGACTATTGATAAATCATTTCCTCACAATAGCCTTCATCTCCTCCCAAGTTTCAACAAGCCTCTCATGATTCCTTCTATGACTTAACACAAGTTGATCCTACCATATAATGGATATTTTGTGAACTCATTTACGACAAGCTTAACCTTCTTACCCTCCAAATAGTTATGACAATCAAGTATGAGCTTCATCTTCTTCTCTCACTCCAAATACACTTAAGAATCGTTTTTCCCTTAAAATAAAGATATTTTCATCTTAGTGTTACCCAAACTCATATCTACCCCATCATGGTACCCAAAATTACCCAAATCATCTCCTTGCATGAATTGCTTATCTCTCAAGTTAATTAGAAGGATTGTATATAATTTTCTTTAATGTAAAATTCAGTAGCCATGATGCTTTGAATAAATTTATGTTTTATGTGATGCAATACTTTTCTCTTTGCTGGGACAAAGAACAAATTTGACTTATCAAGATATAATTGGCCTTGTGATGTCTTAATTATAATTTTGTTTGCAAATGTGTGTTTGTTTGGTAAGGGTTCATTCTAATAGTGTTAGTACTTTGGTTTAGGTAATCTTTATGTCACACTCCTATCAAATCTGATTCTTTGGCTTTCTAGTATTTGTCTTTTTTACATGTGGGTTACGTGACCACGTGATCATGGGTTCACATCAAAATTCAAAATTTAAAAGGCCAAGGACTACAATGGAAAGGCAGAGAAATTCTAGTTTTTAATTGAAATCTTTTCAAACCGTATTGTTTCAAACCTTTTATGCATCTTCTTCTCCTAGAAATAGAAAACACGCTAAAAATTTTGATTTTCAGCCTTTCTCATGAAATTTTTATAACTGAATTTTATCTCTAATTGATCCTCCTATAAAATAAAAAACTTATCATTCTTATTCTTCAACATACCAATTACTATCATGATGTATACAATCTCATTTTATTATCACAATTAGCTAGCCTTAATCAAACCAAGATACCACAATTACAAGCTATCAAGTCATAAAACAGTGCACAATTTTAAGATAAGATTGTTGGAGATTTTAAGCTATATTTTTTGCCTAAGCATTAAAAGACCTTTAAGAACCCAACAATTAGCATATAAATAGGTTAGAAATCCTTACCAAGGGGTAAAAGTGAAGAAAAGATATGTTAAAAAGGTAAAATAGAGTTAACAAACTTGATATTGTTTAGTTTCCAAGTTTTTCTAGATTTATATCATTTAATGAGGAGAACCATTTTTATGGAAGCGAAGAAAGGATATCATTCAACCTCAAAGCTTTGTTTTTGGTTTAATAAAACCAAGCATGATGCAATCTTTTGTTTTCATGATAACATGCTATTGAATTTTGAATATAAATCATCCTACTTTTGTTTTTGGCTTTATGATATAACACTTCATATTAACTTTATTTAAATCCTTATGATTTCCTTCTTTTCTTTCCTTTCATGTATGTCACAAGTTTTGGATTTTGGAATCCAGTAGGTATTAAGTTTAGCCCCTCACCTGCTTAGATAGTTTTCTTAATTCCTTTAATAGAAACCTTAAATTGTATGTTTATGATATCTCTTATTGTCCCTATGGGATCACAAGAAACTGGTGATAATTGTGCTATAATGTCATTATTAGTGTATATCCTGACAAAAAATAAGAAAGTATGATATAAACCTAGGGTCAAAATGGTAAAAATTGATGAGCAAAATATCTTGTTTTTCTTCTATTAAGGTTGTAAACCCCATGATTTATATTAGAATCCCATACGAAAGAATTCCTATGATTGATGGCTTAAAAAATAAATAAACATGTGTGATATCTAATGTAAACCCTATGGTCCCAAATGTGACACTCTAAGTCAATTAGTAAAAGCCTTGGTAGAAGATAAAAATAAACTTGTGTGCAAAAGATATTTATGATTGAAGACTTGACAAAAACAAAATAGTATGTGTACATAACTATGGGTAATTTTGTAAATTAAATAGAAAATTATCTCCCCATTTTTTTATATGGTTGGTGACATTGATAAAATAGGAGGCTAGCAATGTGTTCTTCTTCCCTTCAAACTTATGGCATAAGAGGTAGTGAAAGTGTTTTAGTTCTACAAAAATTAACATAAACTTGTGAGAATAGAGATAAATTGAAAGACTAGAGTAGTTAGAGAGGGGGAGAGAGGGGGAGAGTTCTTCAAAATGGCGGAGAGGTGGAAAAACAGGAAACAAGTTAAGGTTTTCTTCGAGGACTCTAATCAAAAGACCCATCAAATTTGAGTTGTTTATGAGTGGTAAGAAGCATTAAATTCCTTTGATTTCATTTCTATCCTTTAAGTTCAAAGATTAAAAAAAAAGATATGCTAGGTTGTTGGTATTGTATGTATTTGGAATTAAATGATGGAAATGTTAAAGTAGATTGAAATCTTAGATTTTTTTCTGCTAGGATGGTATGAATAATATGATTAGTGAAGTATATGAGGCCAAGCATGAATTTCAAAACCCTTGGATGGTAGGCCATGATAGTTCAAATTAGAGATGATTTTTTTGTAAATTATAAGTTTTGATGATACATTTAATAGGTAATTATGATTATAGTTATTATGAATTGAGTTATGATATATGAATTTTTTATTGGTGTGTTCTGGAAGAATATGTATATATAATTAGTGCTGGAATTTATGTTAACTATTAATATAATTATGAATTAAATGTATAATTGGGATTAAAATCATTGTGAATTGACCTATAATGTGTGGATTCATGGTGGGAATGATTGTAAATTGATTATGATGAGTAAAACATAATTGTTATGTTTTAAAAAAGATGAAGTATATATATGTCCTTATGTAAAAGATGATTTATTTTTAATACACAATAGGTGTTTGATAAATTGTGTGAAGAAAAATAGACTTATTAAATTGAAGTTTGACAATGTTAATGGTGATTAACTATGTCATAAAAGGGATCCATGTATTGACTACTAAACTTTTAATAAAAAATTGAGAAGAAATGATGTGATGTAAACCCCGGGGAAAAATAAAGGTTGCTTAGATTGCAAACTAACTACATGAGAAATAAAAGTGAAGAAATTCATGCATATGGTTAAATAAAAACGGGAATTTAGAAATTTTTGGATATAAGTTTATGGATGAAATATTTCGAGACAATATAAATCAACCCGAAAATGTTGAGGGTTGGATTAAATTAAAGAAAATAAGATAAACTAAAAAGAAGTGGGGGCAAAACGAATATATTTAAAGAAAATGGGGTCTAAATGCAAATAAGAATAATTATAAAGCATAAATACTACTCTTCTTATTAAAAATAGATCTGCAACTATCGTGAAGAAAGAAGAGAGGGAGTTTTGGTATCTATTTCTACAAATCAAGAGAGAAAACACCAAAATTTCAAGAACCCATCCAAGATTAAGGGTTTATAGATGGAATAAACACTTGTGGGCAAGTGATTAACAAGGAAATTGAACAAGAAGAGAAGATGGAGGGCTAGCTATCATTAGATAAGAAAGGAGGAAGTTGAAAATCTTCAACTGGTTGAAGATGAAAACCTTAATTCGTACCGGGTAAGGTGTTCTAAACATGATCTTATAAGTCATTTTAAATTCGATAAGGAATTGATGCCTTGATGTGAATTATAGATTAGGGTTCTTAGACTTAAATTTGGGGGAAAAGTATTTGTTGTAAAAATTAAGTTAATTCATGTGTGGAATGTGATTTGGGGACGTGAAACCATGATAATTTACCCAGAAAATATAGTTTGGGAAATTTATGTGTGAAGGGAAGGGGGGGTCACGAATCTGGACAGACTCGTCTCCTGACTTTCAGTAAGATTTCAGATAGGAGGATGAGGGAGAACCAGTGTCCTTCATAGAAATTATAGTTTTGGATGTTAGCTAACTAAGGAAATTGGTCTTGCTCAATTTAGAGCTGTAGAACTCCAGTTATGGGTTATCAAGCGAGACTGGGTCATGACAGACCCTGTAGAGCAGTAAGTCTGATTCTTTATGAGCAATTATGACTATCTTAGGGGCAGAACTAGGTTCTCCTTCCTCAGGGGACTTGTAGCCCCATGTCTTAGTTTTCCAACGAGACCAATCTTGCTTGCAACGGAGTTCTATAACTCTAGATATAGTTAAAAATCTGAAGAGAGGTCGGACAGTAACAGTTCAATGTCTAGGCAGTAACAGTTCAATATCTTGACATTAACAGTTCAAGACAGTAATAGTTCGATGTCTAGACAGTAACAGTTTTAAAAAAAATGAGCCAGTAACAGTTCAATGTCTAGACAGTAACAGTTGGACAGTAACAATCCAAGCGTCTGTTAATGAGCAATTTTGACTACCTTAGAGGCAGAACTGGGTTCTTCCCAAAACATAGAACTTGTAGCCTCATGTCTTACCTTTCCAACGCCATAAATTTCACTTGAATTGGAGTTCTATAACTCCAGATATAGTAAAAAATATGAGGAGAGGTCAGACTGTAACAGTTAAAAAATGGACAGTAGCAGTTGGACAGTAACAGTCCAAGCGTCTGTTAATGAGCAATTTTGACTACCTTAGAGGCAGAATCGGGTTCTTCCCAAAACATAGAACTTGTAGCCTCATGTCTTACCTTTCCAACGCCATAAATTTCGCTTGAATCAGAGTTCTATAACTCCAGATATAGTTAAAAATCTGAGGAGAGGTCAGACAGTAACAGTTCAAAGACGAAGTAGTAACAGTTGGATAGTGAAAGTCCAAATATAAAGAAAGTAATGATAACTAGGATTGGACAAAGAACGACAGTAATAATGAGTGAAATGAGAAAAACATAAAGTACTAAGAAATGACTTAAAGAAAGACTTATTGGTTGTTGATATGGTTATCATAAAACGTATCCTTGAGTGAGTAAAATTTATGAGATAAACCTGTGATTTGCAGGAGGGACCACAGACGTGGTGCAACAGCAGCAGCAGGGGAGCATGAGTAGAGCTTCTATTGCAGGTAGGTGATTCACACCTATGCTTCCTAGTTAAATTCCATGATTTAATATATTTTGATGTGAAATGTGAATTACTGAATGTATGTGTATTCAAGGTGAAAAGTTGTTATGTGAATTGCCAAGTGATGAAATTATCACTGAAAAAGGAAATATGAGAAGTGTGATTTGAGGCATAAACTAGCATACATTAAGTGTATGTTAGGATCCCGGGTAAGGGGATCACCCTGTATTGGCTAGCATACATTTAGTGTATGTTAAGATCCCGGGTAAGGGGATCGTCACGAATGGACTAACATACATTTAGTGTATGTTAAGATCCCGGGTAAGGGGATCGTCACGAATGGACTAACATACATTTAGTGTATGTTAGGATCCCGGGTAAGGGGATCTCCACGTAATGGCTAACATACATTCAGTGTATGTTAGGATCCCGGGTAAGGGGATCACCATGGAATGGCCAGCATACATTCAGTGTATGTTAGGATTCCGGGTAAAGGGATCGCCTTGTATCGACTCCTATGGGGTGGTGATGACGATACCAGTGAAATTGGTATCGGGAATGTGATAAGCAAAAGTAATCACGTTGATGTCTGGAATGAAGGTTGATAGTGGTAGAGGGAACGATTATCAATAATTGAATAAGGAAGAGATTTTAAATAAAAAAAAAACTAGAAGGGAGAAGTAAATGAAATATGAATGCATATTGCCCTGTTGAAATTATTAGATATTCATATTGTTATATTTATGGAAATATTCACCTCGCAATAATATGTATTTTGTTTCAGGATCATCGCATGCACGACAGGAGTAGATCCTAGCTTATGTTTCCTTTTTGAAGTCTAGGTTCTAGGGAGTATACCCTTGTATTTTGTAAACATGAAAATGGTTGTATAACTTAATTTGTATAATAAATGTTTAAACTTGATTGGATGAATTTAACGTTGTAGTTTATATAACCATATTTCATGTCTATGAATTTATATTTATTTAAATTATCCATCCATAATGATATTTTTGTTATATCATGCATATCATAAATATTATGGTTGACAGGTGTGAGTATAATTGTGGAATTGAAACCCAGGTTGATTGGGTCGGAAATTAAGTTATGAGATGCGAACTGTCAGAAGGGTAAACAGGTTACATGTCGGTAAATTGGGACCTTCCGGTATAGGGGGGACTCCGTCAAAATTTCTGGTAGATGTTAACACGAAGACCGTGAATATGTATATAAAAAAAAAAATTAACTACTCTTTTTTTCTATTGACATGAGATTGTGGTTTTATCCCAGAAATGGGGGATGTTACATGTGAGATATTTAATTACTTGGGCATGATTAATATGCAAAAACTTTGATCATTAAATTGGATTATGAAAATTAGGTAACAATAAGCTTAGACAATAAAATGGACTCTAAAAACCACTACACCATTAAACAGTTTTACCGACGGATTCATTCCGTCAGTGTGAGGCAACAAACCGTCGGTAACATTTTTACCAAAGGCCTCACCGACGAAATCCGTCCGTCGGAATATTGATCGTCGGTAATTTTCCATTTCATCGCTAATTATGTTGGGAATTAAAAAAAACCAAACACCGACGGTATTACAGACGGCTAAACATGCCAAAAAGAAAATTTTCTGCGAGAACTTTACCGACAAAATCATTCCATCTATATTTTCAACGGTAATCACCAACGGAATACCCGTCGGTGATTGTGGCATTAGCGGTAAATATTTCAGAACTCTCTGTCAAATATCGGCAGATATTATTCCGTCGGTAATAGTGATTGTAAACACCGACGGAATATATCCGTCGGTAATTGTGCATGGGTGGGTAAATGTTTTGCAAATCTTGGTAAAATACCGACGGCCGGTTTCCGTCTGGAAAGCCGTCGGTTATTTATTTAAAATATTTTTTAAAAAATTATTTATTAATAGTAAAAAAAACTTAATAACCAAATAAAATTGTATTAAACATTAAAAATATAAAAATAATGTTAAATAATATTCATCCAAATATTCATTACAAATTTAATGTGTTTTTTTTTTTAAATTAAACTAGAATAGCGGCGAGCTGGAGGAAGAGAAGGAGGAGGCTGGTTGTTCCCAAGATCTTACGGCCAAAAAGGGGCTGCATGTGTCATCACCCATCCTTGATCTAATCTCCATGACCATTTGACGGAGCTGATCATAATCCTTCGAGAGTCATTAATATTGTTGTTTCAAGGCCATAAAACTCCTCAGACTGGTGCTCGATACTGATGGACAGCTCCTAACGGTTGAGACACTACGGGCCAACCGCAAGTTTTCGGCCGTAGTGTTGGAGAGCCTGTGTAGACCCGATTTTTATCGGGTCCACCAGACGATCCTACCTCCATCCACAAATCCGGATTGAAATCCGGATGGGTCGAAGGATCGTCCCCACATCTCTCCCTTAACTGGCTATTATAGGTCTCTTGAATTTTTTTTAAAAAATCATCATATTCAATTCAAGAAAATAATAACTTACGAAATAAAATGATTAAACGAACATACCACGAAGTGCTGAGCATGGTTGTCCACGAATTGTTGCACCCCTTTTGCTGGTCTTGACTCCACCGTGCGTCTCTACAAACAGCTCCATTGGACTCAGCTCATGTCCAATAGACGTAACCTGTAAGGAAAAAAAGATGCAAGTTAAATATATTTATAAGCAACAACAAATTAATTAACGATATATTTCATTTAAATTAATTTACTATCCGCTTCGCATGTGCACTGAACGGGACGGAGCCGCCGATGTGCATGGTCACCGAACCAATTAGAATTTAGAACATAAAATTATAAAAACAAAAATAAATATTATTTTCGATGTTACCTTGTTGCCGCGTGATTCTCCCATACCCTCCTCACACCGCGCTATCCCACTTAAATTTATGTTGTGTATATAAATAATTCATTTAAAATAAAAATAGTACAAGATATAAAATTATAAAAATAATTTATTAAAATAAGTTGAAAATTAAAAGTTAACACCTACCTGAAATCACCGAAACCATGCATCGATATTAGGTCTCCACTCAGGATGTCTGAAAACTTGACTCCATTGAAACAATGGAATCTCCATCAATGATTTAAACCTGATGTTATTGTCCTGGCAGCCTCAATTTTTGTGAAGCTGAAATTAAATAAAATTAATAAAATATTAATAGTTGTTCATAAATTATGTTATAAGTATAAAAAAAACTAAAATCTAAACAAACTTACATTGAGAGGTCATCCTTCCATTGTGCCTCGTATTTGTGGGTGAATTTACCCTGCTGTGAAGGCACACCACTATGCGTTGTGAAACCGTGCTAGAAGAGGCAGCATCACAAGTTGGCGCAGATGCCTCGCCGTGATCAGCACCTAAGGATAGGTTCTCCTCGCCGCTAGAAGAACTAGCTGCAACCATCTACTGATGACATGCTGTAGATTTCATTCTACGCATCTACACAAATTTATACCAATAATTACATAATTAACTTTGATTATTTAAAAAAATTCGGCAGCACCTCCCCCTATACTGGAGACTACCCACAATTTTCAAACATGCAAATCTTTACAATAACCACAACCCAATTAACTCCATTGGAATATTATATACAAACCTAACGCCTATAGAAAATTCAACATTTATATATTTTCAACTGACATCTATAGAAATGTATAAATGACAATTAAAATTAATAGAAATAATAAAAAACATAACAATCAATAATAGAATAAAATTGAGAAAAACAATGAAATTAATTCTTCATTTCCAATTACCATTTCAATGGAAAATTCAACAATAACAATTAAAAGAGACTAAATTATCAAATAATATTACAATACAAACAATAAAATAATTAAATTTTCATTCAACACATCTACAAAAATTTATACGAATAATTAAATAATTAAATTCAATTATTTAAAAAAATTCGCCAGTACCTCCCCTCCCCTGTATTAGAGACTACCAACAGTTTTTATACCTACAAATATTGATAATTACACAAATATTGCAAAATCAACTCTATACAACCTAACATCTATAGCAATTCAACATCTATATATTTTCAACTGACATCAATACAAATTCATAAATAACAATTAAGATTAATCAAAATAATAAAAAACATAACAAACAATAATATCATAAAATTAAGATAAACTAATTAAATTTAATTCTATATTTCAATTAACATTTTAAAGGTAAATTCAACAATAACAATTCAACTTTAACAAAATTTTCAAGGTATTATGGCAGTACAAACAATAAAATAAATTTATAACAAATAAAAGAAAAAACTAAAGAACACTACACAAAACAAACAATACACAAAACTAAAGAACACTACATAAATTCAAAATAAATTTAGGAATGAAAAATGTTTACCTTAATAGTGTGTTGATTTCAAGATTTTATCCACAAACAATACACAAAACAAATAACATTTGAATAAAATAATCATAATTAAAATAAAAAAGGTAAAAAAATACAAACATAAAGAAAGGAGATTACATACCTTTTAATATGTTGAAAACTACCAACAAAACAATAAGAACTCTTGCAAAAACTTAATACAAACGGAGAGGAGAAAAGAAGATGAAATGAGGAGCAAATAAAAAATGAACCACGGAGGGGGGGGGGAGGGTTTTATACTACAATTTTTCCGACGGATAATAAAATAATATTTTTGGGCGGTGGCATTAAATTCTGTTGGTACTTTCCGTTGGTATTTAATTGATTTTCGCACCAAAATTCAAAAATCCCTCCAGATTTTTCAACGTCCGTCAGAAATCCATCGGTAACTGAGCCGACCGACCAGGTAGTTTGACAGTCGTGCGCTTTGGAATGTGTGTCATCCGTCGGTGAATACGTCGGTATATCTGTCAGTGATGGTGGCAGGGGCTGCAATTTTTTTACAACTCTCGGTAAAATACCGACGAGTACTAGTCCGTCGGTATAGCCGTCGATGAGTGTGGTAAAATTCTGTATTTTTTTGCAACTCTCGGTATAATACCAACGGGTTCCAGTCCGTTGGTATAGTCGTCGGTGAGTGTGGCAAAATTCTGTAATTTTTTTGCAACTCTCGATATAATACCGACGGGTTCCAAGCCATCGGTCTATCTGTTGGTAAAACTGTCAATCTTTTTGCAAATTTTGTTTGTATGCATGTCTATCCTCCTGCACAAAAGCTTGAATTGCAAACTTACAGCATGCACAACACAATAACAAGAGCTGACAATTATAAAACAAATATTTCATGTTCCAAAATATAATCCTTAATATTACATTATAAAAATAAGGCTTTACAACATATTTAGTCAGAATTTTCTTCTTCGTCCTCAATTGAATTGTTATCACTTCATCGCACTCTTCAATGTGGTTATCATCTTCTTCATCAACATTCTCTAGTCCACTAGAGATCAAAACAACATTCAACTCCTCTGCATCAACATCAACAAGACTATCCTTGAAAATATGAAAATTCAAATTTTCTTCTAATTCAATCGAAGGAGCAACTCGGTATGGTTCAACCAACTCACTAGCTTGAAAGACTTATCTATCACACTTGTGTCTTTGTTCTAATCTTAAACAACCTCGACACGACCCCTCGGTTTGATTTTTAAAACGGATAACCAATCAACTCTTGATCGGTCCTTTCTAAAGAAAGGGGTGTATATGTAATAAACTTGTTGGCATTGCTTTGCAAAAACAAAGACATCATTTACGTTGCGGTATCTAGCTTTTGAGTTGATTTTAACGAGACCATAGTGAGGATCTACTCTGATTCCTCTGTCAGTTGTGTCATACCAATAGCATTTGAATAAAAACACTCTATTCTGTTCGCTATGATATTGCAATTTGATGACCTCTTCCAATCTACCGTAGTAGTCAACTTCAAACTCACTAGAAGTCGATCCCTTGATACAAACACCGCTGTTGTATGTCTTTCTTCCATGCCTGTATTCTTCAGTATGAAAGACATATCCATTGACAAAATACTTGTTATAGTACTTGACTTTTCTTTCAAGGCCCAGGCTTAGTAAAGACAGTGAAATAACAGCACTACCTCCCATTTAATAAACCTTGTATATCAAATACAACAATAATCAATAAACGAATATTATGTAATATTGACATACAGTTAATTACATTGCAAGAGATAATGAGTTTGTGATAAGACTTACATGTGTTCTAAACCACGTGGCAAATTGTTCATCTTGTAATTGAAAGATCTGGGATTCGGTCACTGTGAGTTATTAAACAGTAAGTATCATCGATGTTGCCTACAAGGTTATTCCAAATTATATGAGTTTATGGTATCACAATATATAAATAGTACACTCTTGACAAAGTTCAAGTCGAACATCTACTTACTTAATAAAAGGTCTTAGCTCATCACAGTTAAATAAGATATAATTTTGTGCTTGTCTGAACTCTATTTCAGACAAATATCTTCCCCTCATAGCATTTTTAGGTGTGGGTCGTTCAGGATTGGAGAATATTAACAAGTTCTCATTTGAAGGCACTTCACTACCATCATCATGCCGTGGAACACGATTGATCCTCGTTCTCAAATGAGGTTCGAAATAATATGAGATAAATGTTGAGATCTCCTCAACAATATAGGCCACACATATTGACGCCTCAACATGCGCCTTGTTCTTAACCTTTTTTTAAGATTGAACAAGTACCTGCATATATAATTATTAAAAAATAAAAAAATGTTTAATTATGAATTACATAGCAACTTTAATATCTAACCTCTTGAATGGATACATTCATCTATACTGGACCGTCCTCTAACTTTTACCTTAAACGGTAAATGTACGGGTAGATGCTCCATTGAGTCAAAAAATGATGGAGGGAATATCATCTCAAGCATATTGTCTCGATGATATTTGCTTAAGCCTTTCAATGTGATCAACATTCAACTTGCTAGAGCATATATCTCTAAAAAATAACTGATATCCGTGAGTGCATCCCATATCCCCTTTGGCAACAAATCACGAAAAGCTAATGGGATGAGTGTTTGCATAAACACATGGCAGTCATAACTCTTCATTCCATATAATCTGCATTCTTTCATATTAACCAGCCTTGATCGGGAAACGCAGACTCTTAAGCCATTTGTAGACTAGTAGTTGTGCGTTTTTCTCTAACATGAAGCTTGCTCTTGGTTTGGTGAGTCGTGACCCATCACAAACCAACTCCATATTTTTATGGTTACAGAACAACGCTACATCCAATCTAGCCTTGATGTTGTCCTTTGTCTTCCCCTTCACATCCATGAAGGTGTTGAAAATGTTCTCAAACATGTTCTTTTCAATGTGCATGACGTCAAGGTTATGGCGGAGAAGATTGGTCTTCTAATAAGGAATCTCCCAAAAGATACTTCGCTTCACCCAATTATGGGTCAAACTAAAATAAGGAAACTTCTGCTTACCTGATTGGAGACCAAAGACAATGTCACCGTACTCTGACACAATATCATGCAATTCTTCACCAGAAAGACGCGCGGGGTGCAACATCCTTTTCAACTCTACCAACAAAGAAATCCTTTCTGTTTTTTCTGTACCTGTGATTCGGGGGTAAGAAATGACGGTGACAATAAAAAAAAGAAGCTTTACCCCCGTTTATTAGCGTGAATGCCTTGTTGTTCTCCATACAGTATGGACATGCTAGTTTTCCATGCATGCTCCAACCAGAAACCATTCATAAGTTGGGAAATCATTGATAGTCTGCATCAAAGCCGCTCTCATAACAAAATTATGTTTCCTCGAGATATCATAAGTCAAAGCTCCAGAAGACCACAACTGCGTCAACTCATCAATCATCGGTCAAAGACAAACATCTAAATTCTGCCCCGGACTGCTCGAACTTAGTATGACCATAGATAAAAACATGAACTCCGGCCTCATACACATCTTCGGTGGCAAGTTATAAACCGTCAGTATGACCAGCCAACAAGAATAAGGAGCAGCAAATGACCGAATGGGTTGAATCCGTCAGTAAACAACCCAAGACGCACGTTCCTTGATTCACTGAAAAGTGAGGATGCACACTGTTAAAGTGTTTCCATGCTTCGCCGTTAGAAGGATGCATCATCACTCCATCAACCACATGATATGATTTGTGCCATGTCATGTACTCAGCAGTCCTTGGTGACATGAATAACCTTTGCAGTCTAGGTGTGATTCGGAAGTATCTAAGTTTTTTATATGCCACAAGAGTCTTTCCTCTACCAATTCTGGGTTTGTAACGGGAATGCCCACATGTCATGCACTCGGTCAGCTTAGCATTTTCAAGGTAGTATAACATGCAGAAGTTAGGGCACATGTCAATTTTCTGGTATCCTAAACTGAGTGGTTTCATCATGGACTTGGCAGCATAGAAGTTTTTTAGCCTGTTCCCTTCAGGTAAAATGCTTCTCGCCCATTCGATAATCTTGTCATAACCGGCCTCACTCAACCCGTGATCTGACTTGATGGTGAACACCTGTGCTACAATCGATAATTTACTGTGGTTCGTGCAGCCATCCCATAACGATTCGTAGAATCTTTCAACAGATCAAAAAAACCTTGTTGCATCTACATTAGGTTCTTCTTCTATGATTGGACATTCACTGACATTACCTTCACTCATTCTCATTGCATCCATAAACATATTCCTATAAGGATTACTGTTGTCATTTCCAACTTCATGCATATTGCTAGCACTAGAAGTTGACCCAACCACCCTTTTACCATGCTCTCATTAGGAACAAATAGTTCTCCGTGTGCATACCTACATAGGTAATCCTCCATGAACCTTTTGGTTAGAAGATGCATCGTTACAACATCTTGATGCAGAAACTTTTTATTTTTACACTTCCTACATGGACACCTAATACCGCCATCGGTAAAATTCTCGAGATAGATGTTGCGAAATTAATAAAACCCTAAACCCCGTTACAATAATCCATCCTCCGCAATCTTTGGGTTGAGTCCGATACATCCATGAACGATCATCCATGACTTCTATCGAACCTTCATAAAATTATGATGACAACATGTATTAATTAACTATGTTACATAAATAAACATAACAAACATATTGGTTTGCCCCGACATTATCCAACAAACTAGAAAAACACTTATGTTAAATATTCATTATCAATTATCAACTATCAACGTCCGTACAAATTTATACATATATAAATTTACAGAAATCACAACTTCGCAATAGAATTGATAAAAATTAAAACGGACTCGTTAAACAAGCTATTATTTATTTCATCACAACACATCTAATTCGGTGTAATTCAAACAAAGTTTCAACAATTTACAAACAAATATAATTTGAAAAATCTAAAACAAACTATAACAACTATAAAATTATACATTCATACCACAAGTTTCTTTGACAAATAACAATCAAACAAGTACATACGTTAACAAAAAACATATACTAAAAAAAACAATAAAATTCACATTTAAAGGTTAAAACTAAAAAGGATAGATTTACTTACAAAAAATAATAAAATCCACAAGAACGGATGTTGTGACCACGTAGAAAAGTATAAGAAACTTGAGTGCTTGTGTTGAGAAAAGGGGGAGAGTAGGGATGGGTGGTTGACTACAGTTTGGGAGGGGAGAGGTGGGACGGGGAAGAAGGGGAAGAAAAAGGAGAAATAGAGGAAGAGAGTGTCGGCAGACTGGGTATATATTGACTTTTATCGATGGAATGTGTCCGTCAGTATACCCATCGGTGAGTCCGCTGGTGACAGTGCCATGTCACTGTATGGAGATCCCGGTTTGAATCCCTCGTTCATTTCATTGGTAAAATCATCTGAAAAAAATCCAGGTCACCACACCGTTACAACTTTCCAAAAAAACTATATAATCTGTCGGTGATACGGTCGGTATATACCGACGGACTTACTTTGTCGGTATATACCAACCATATCGCCGACGGGTATTGTCTGTCGGTATATACGACAGAATTGGAGATGAAATTATTTTCGTCAGTAAAAATTACCGACGAAAAAATTCCGTCGGTAATTCTGTTGGTTTTCGCCGATTTTCTGGTTGTGAATAGATGATGAAAGGTTTAGACATTGAATGTTAGTGAGTAAATGTGTTGTATGTTGTCTCCTTCTCCTTGTTCAAATGTTGTTGGAATGACAACCATAGATTGAGTATTTATAGGTTGTTATCACACCTAAATGTGTGAAGATTGGGTGTTGTTATATTAGTACAAAAGAGTGCAAGTTTGGGTTGATTCGGGTAGTGTTATGTGCATAATAAAGGGCTAGCAACATAAAAGTGTGTAATATTAGGCTAATTTGGGAGCATTATATTTGTAATTCAAGGTTGTTATAGCAACACAAAAGTATGCGAGTTTGGGCTGATCGGGCAATGTTATGTGTGTAATTTAGGGCTATTATGGCAGGGAAAATAGAGAGTTTAAGGGATACCGTGGCAGTATTTATATAGGTGAATGTAAGTTATTACAACAACTAAGAATACGTATGATTAAGGGCTATTATGACAACCCTAAAAGTGTGAAATTATGGGCTGCTATGATAGCTATAAATGCATGTATTTATGGACTATTATAATAGTCATGAATGTATGTAAGTGTGAGCTGTTATGGCCAAAAGAATATATATGTGTGTTATGGATTGTTCATCCAAATAGTGTGTATGTGTGTTAATAGATTGATGGCCAAAAAGTATGTGTGTGATATTGTTGATATTTGCTAAAACATTTAGGGAAATAGAGAGCCAAAGGTGTATGGGTGTTGAGGTGTGAATGGTCAAATGTTTTTATGTTATTGTTAAAGAATAGATTGATTATGTGTATGCTTGTAATGGTTGAAATAAGCTAAGATTGTGCAAATGTTTATGGTAACTTATGTACTTATTTGTTAAGGCTAAATTGGTTGCTAAATGAACAAATATATATGTGTTTGGCCAAAAAGATGTCAATTTGTTATCATTTGGGATTTGTAGGAGAAGCGTCCAGAGTGGAGCTTGCTTTCTCAGGAGCACGCATAACAAGAGCTTCAGGTAAGGGTTCATCCTTTACCCCTTTGTTTTTTCAAGTTACTAGTGTAAATGTTAGAATGCAAGCTATCTATATACAAGTGCTCATTATAAAAAAAATTGATATCAAATAAATTATTTCTTCGGGGTTGGAAAATACCTTCAGGGTGGGAAAATGGTATCATATAAATTATTCTTTCGGGGCAAGTTAATGATATTAAGTGGAAATAGACCTACAAGGCAGGAAAATGATATGAAAATTAATATGCCTTAATGATGGGGACAAATAGATGATTGAAATAGTCAGATAGTTGCGAGGGAAATGAGATGTGAAAAGCTAGCTGCATTTGCGGGGGCTATAATATGAAGTTAAGTTGATTGCAATGAATTTCTTAAAGAACAAGTTAAGTTTATTAAACAAATTGATGAATATAGATAATGTAAAATGTGATCTATGATTATCAAAATGAATTGATGAGTGCATGGTTGATGTATAATATATGGTTATTGAAATAGATCATTAATGTATTTAATAGTTGATGTAAGACACAAGATGATAATTATAATGAATAAATAAACATAATTGCCTTAAACCTCGAGCTATAGTTATCAAAATAGATCCATAAGTGTAAGGTTGACATCAGCCTAGGTTGTGAATTTTGAAAAGAATCAATGAATGCAAGGGTGGCATGAAGCATGAGTTACAAATATTGATATAATCAGTGAATTCGAGTGATATACGACACAAGCTATAATGACTTGAAATGGAATAATGAATACATAATTGAAACAAATTACAAGTTATGAATATTGAAACGAAGCTATGATTATTTAAATGATTTGATGGGTGCATGGTTGATGTAGAGTACAACTACGATTTTTTAAAGTAATGAATGCATGATTGATGTAAAACACGAATCACAACTAATGAATTGAACCATTAGATATGGTTGGCCTAAAACATAAGTTATAGATATTAAAGCAGGATCAATGAATATAATTAGTGTGAAGTACAACCTATAATTATTGAATAGTATCAATGAATACAATTGATTTTAAAGCCTGAAATATAGGCATTGAAATGAATCATTAAATACGGTTGGCTCGAAGCATGAGAAAAGTGTACAAATTGGATTAATGAATCCAAAAATTGAATCAAAGCTTGATCCACGAGCATTGATTTATTGATGAATTCATAATTGAATTTAAGCATGAGTTATGAGCATCAAATTGGTTTAATGAATACATAGTAAAGCACGAGCTATGGTCATTAAATTGGAGTAATGGATACATAATTAAAGCATGAGCTATCCACATTGGGTCGGACCCATGAACATGGTTGACTTAAAGCGAGAGCTATGATTATTGCGGTGGGTTAATGATTTCATAATTGAATCATAATATGGACTATATTTATTAAAATGGATAGAGAGATGAGATATTAATTTGATCATAAAGGTGATGACATAGAGAATTAAGAAAGAAAGGGGAGTTATTATTTGAATTAGAGAACTTAATAAATGGAAAATATGGCAAAATAAATCAAATGAAAGAAATGAGAGATTAACTCTTGATGAAGAGAACGAAACAATTTTGAATACTGACATCATTTAATATTCGAAAAAGGATCAATGATGATATGTTCAGTCTTAGAGTTGTAGAAAAGTTAATAGAAGTAATGAATACAAATATACCATGTTGTTTCTCTATGTGTATTCCATGCACGTCCATTACCTTAGCCTTAACTTTGTATTTCAGACTTTCTTAACTAGTACTTCTAGGAGAATATTGTAAGAAAACGAATCAATGTCGTGTGAATAATCTATTTATGTACTTAAGCAAAATATACCATATGACCGGGAAAGAATGAAATCTATTGTTGTTTTGGGAT